>VMDO01009581.1:0-76444 GCA_007922755.1 Pedetes capensis | reverse complement strand
TTTATACTTGAAAGACCCCAAAACCTCAATCAAAAAACTTCTGGATCTAATTAATTCCTTCAGCAAAGTTGCAGGCTACAAAATTAACATACAAAAATCAATAGCCTTTCTTTATACCAATTCCAAACAAGAAGAGAAGGAAATTTCAGGAAAGATACCATTCATGATAACCCACCAGAAGATTAAGTACCTTGGAATCCATCTAACCAAAGATCCTTCAGCACTCTACAAGGAAAATTTCAAAACATTAAAGAAAGAAATAGCAGAGGACACTAAAAAATGGAAAGACCTCCCTGCTCCTGGATAGGGAGAATTAATATTGTAAAAATGGCTATCCTACCAAAAGCAATCTATAGATTTAATGCAATACCCATTAAAATTCCACTGACTGACTTTACAGAAATAGAAAAAATATGTTCAAAAATTCATATGGAACCACAAAAGACCACGTATAGCCAAAACACTCTTAAGCTGCAAAACGAATGCAGGTGGAATCACAATCCCTGACTTCAAGCTATACTATAGGACAGTGGTAGCAAAAACAGCTTGGTACTGGCACAAAAATAGGCCTGAAGACATCTGGAACAGAATAGAAGACCCAGAAATACCTCAACACACCTGTAGCCACCTTATTTTCAACAAAGGAGCAAAGCAAGTAAACTGGAAAAAGGATAGCCTTTTCAATAAATGGTGCTGGGATTCATGGTCATCTGCATGCAGAAAAATGAAACTGATACACATCTCTCAATATGCACGAGTGTTAACTCAAAATGGATAAAAGATATCAACATAAAACCGGAAACTTTAAAACTTATAGAAGACAAAATAGGCTATACACTTCATCATATAGGCATAGGAAAGTATTTCCTTAATAGGACTCCAATTGCTCAAGAAATTGCAACAAGAATAGATAAATGGGATTATATAAAATTAAAAAGCTTCCGTACAGCAAAAGAAACAATTAACAGAGTCAAGGAAACGCCCACTGAATGGGAAAAAATCTTCGCATCCTATACATCAGATAAAGGTCTAATTACCAGAATTTATAAAGAACTCAAGAAAAAAACTCCCAAGAAAACAAATAACCCAATACACAAATGGGCAAAGGAATTGAGTAGACAGTTCTCAAATGAAGAGGTCCATAAAGCCATGACACACATGAAAAAAATGCTCAATAACCCTAACCATTAGGGAAATGCAAATTAAAACAACTCTGAGATTTCACCTTACACCAGTAAGAATGACCAAGATCAATAAAACAAATAACAACAAATGCTGGCAAGGTTGTGGAGAAAAGGGAACACTCTCACATTGTTAGTGGAGCTGTAAATTGGTCCAACCACTGTGGAAATCAATATAGAGGTATCTTAAAAAACTAAAAATAGATCTGCCATATGACCCAGCAATAACACTATTGGGAATTTACCCAAAGGGAGATGCGTCATCATATCAGAGACACCTACATGTCCATGTTCAATGAAGCACTTTTCACAATAGCAAGGATATGGAATCAACCAAAGTGCCCTTCAACAGAAGAACGGATAAAAAAAAACTATGGTACATATACACAATGGAATACTACTCAGCAATCAAAAAAATGAAATAAGGCCATTTGCAACAAAATGGATGGAATTGAAGAAAATTATTTTAAGTGAATGAACACAAGCTCAGAAAGAGAAATACCACATGTTCTCACTCATATGTGGGAGCTGAATCAAAATTATGAGAAGGAAAAAATCCTATATAAAGGTCGGATCATAATAAAAGAAAAAAAAAGCTAAGAATGGTATTATTATAGATGGTCTAGAAAATGAAGGTAATAGTTCTGACAAGGTAAAAGGAAAGTTCACTACAGAAAAATTTCTATCTTAAACATAAATGGAACCCAAGGATATATAGAAAAATATTACCATAAAAAGACAAGTAAATGGTAGAGAAGTCTTTGAAGGGGGGTAGAAGGGTGGAGGAAGTGTACAAAAGGGTGAAGGGGAACCTATATGAATAATGTACAACAAAATGCATATATGGAAATGTCACAATGAAAAGCATGTCAGAATGAATCACATTAAGGTGTACATTAAAAATTTCCAACAAAAAATGTATTTTAGCTTATATAATATATATTTAAATGATAGATCCACAGAGTAACAATAAAATACATAAGGCATCATATTAGTCTGTGATGACTTTAAATATAATCACAATGAAATTAATTTAGATTACAAATATTACAGTTATTATTTCAAGATGAACTGCAGAGCCCGTGTAAAACCAATGTTCTTAAGTTAGTTAACATGTTGTCTAACAAACTAAAATGCATTATGAGGACAACTATGTTGAGCAGATTTCCAAATTTTTAAATGTAAAAACATGGATTTGAATGATCTTGTTACAATAATTTCATATCTGTTTTTATTGTTCCTGTATTGTTTTCTCCCCTTCCTTTATCCTTAGGAGCAATAAACCAAGAATTACAAAATTAAAAAAAAAAAGAATTAGGTAGGTCAAGAATTAGGTAATTTAGGCTCATTTATATCTCCGAAAATACTTTGATTTTTACTCAGCATGAGGAACGAATCCTTTCAAGTATTTCATAAAAAGAAGTGTTATAATCTTATTTCCTTTTTAATTTTTTAAAGAAGGACAATTCTAGCATCTAGCTGACTGCTATTTGGAAATAGAATACAGGCAGGAGGGTGCTGGAGAGATGAGGACCCCAGTTAGGATGTAAATGAAATAATTCAGAGTAGGAAGAATAGGAGCTTAGAGTAGGATAGAAGCAGTTATTCTAGAGAGAGGTGTTGGATTCTGGATATGTGTGGAATCCAGACAGGCCAGGCTATGTTAGAAGATTGGGTGTAGGATATGAGAGAAAGAGAGAAATCAAGGAGAACTGCAGTAAATTTTGCCCAAGATTCTGGGAAAATGAGTGGCCATTTATTGAGAGGAGAAAACCAATAGAAGGAATATGTTTGGGGTGAGGGATGAGAAATTAAACTTAGACATGTTATAATCCAAATGCTTAATAGATAGATCCAAGGAGATACTATTGAGAAGACAATTGAAATACAAATCTAGAATTAAGGAAAAAGTCTAGAAATATATAAGTACACTTCGAATTTTCATGTTATTGTTGGGTGTTGTCATGTTGTGTTGAATTGTTGTCCAATTCATAGTGACCCCTATGTACAACAGGCAAAACAGAATTGTTAGTGCTACTCTGCTATTCATAGGGTTTTCAAGGGCTGATTGATTTTTGGGAGTGGATTGCCGGGTCCTTCTCCCAAGCCTACAGCAGCTGGTATTCACAGGCAGTCTCCTGTCCAAGTATTAACCAAGCCTGACCCTGCTTAGCTTCTGAGATCTAAGGGGATAAGACACCACAGTGGTATGGTTGTAAGCCATTGTCATGTAGATGCTGTTTAAAGCCATAAGATTAGATAAGATCACCAAACAAACAAGAACAGATAGAACAAAAGCCAAGAAGTTATAGAAGAAATAGAGAAGAAGAAAAGCTGAGTCAAGAGGTAAACTGAGAACTAATAGAGAAGAGCCTGGCAGAGAAGTCAGTGTGTAGAGGAGGGAATGGCCAACTCCATCACTGTTGTTAATGTGTTGTAGATGAGGAAGAATGACAACTGGCCATTAGATTTGGCTATGGAGGCCACTGGTGACCTTGGTGGTATGGTGGGGGAGAAAGCCTAACTGTACAGCTTTCAGGTAGGAATGAGAGTAGAAGCAAACATAGAGAACAGAAAACTACTCTGAAGAGCTGCAAGGTGAAAGGAAGCAATTAGTTGCAAAGGTAGCTGCAAGAAGGAGATAAAGAGGATTTTCTCTTTGTTGTTGAGGTGTGGGAGTTGTTTACAAATCATAGATTTTAACCCCTTATTGTATGTGTGGCTTATAAATTAGATCTATAGAAAGGTATATAGGCTGATGGGGATGGTCAGCAGCTGAGATATACTAACATGTGTGGTGCCTTCCCTGGCACTTCTGTAGCTGTGAGCGGAGCCTGGGACTTCTTTTTGGGACCTTTCCTCCTGGGGCTTTGAGGTCTTTTCCAGTGAAACTTTGCTTACCACCCTTACCTACTGACAGAATTCTCATTGTAATGCAAACATCAGACACATACCATGAATGCATGCTTCACCTTGTAGGTTTATATAGTTGACACATTGTCTAACAACATATCCAAATATCACAGTGAGTGATAGGACTAGAACTGTCTTCTATAGCAGAAAGGCAATTTCTGTCAAATACATGCTTGGTGCCAGTTACTACTTGATGAGTAATTAGTTCATTTGTCCTTTTCAATATTTAGATTTTTTTTATGCCCTGGGGATTGAACATAGGCCCTTATACTTACTAAACAAGCATTCTACCACTGAGCTACATACCTGGCACCTGATTTTTTGAGACAGGTTCTTGCTCTGTAGCCCAGGATGACCTTGAACTCATGATCCTCCTGCCTCTGCCTCCTGAGAATTAAGATTACAGGTATGTGTCACCACACCCTACTATATTTAGACATTTCTTCTCCAATTCTCAGAGGGATCTCAGAGGAACAAATTTATTTCTTGTCATAAGGAATTTGCTTTATAATAAGGCAGAAAATCAAATTTTAAATTCAGTGGTGTAGATCATAAGAAAAGGTCAGAGTAAATCCAATTAAACATAGTAGATGTTCCTTTAAATCTTGTCAAGAGAAACCATTTGGAGCAAATAAGTGTTCTAGGCAAAGGGTACAAAGATGTGAAGTATAAGACTCTTGTTCTCTAGAGTGTCACTTTGACTTTCTAGGATCATCCCAATTTGAGTATAACCTATACCAACTTTTCTACTACAAGATCCTCTAGTCTTATCTCATCTCGTTACAATTATGGTCTTTTATTTTTCTTCATCCAACTTCTCCTGCCTTAAATCTTTCTTGTTCTAATGACCTTGTGCCCTTCTTTGAGGCCTGGTCTAAGTTCCACACTCTCTATGAGGCTCCTCATAGCATCTTCACTGAGACATACTTTCTCTTCCAAATGCCAGTAACATCCACTTCTGGGTTCTACCCATGTGGCACTTGGCCTGTGCTGGCTCAAATTATTAGGGATCTGATCCTTGTCCCTGATAAAATTCTAATCCCTACAAGGGTAGAAACCATTTCTAAATCATCTGATTGCCCCAAAGGTAGTCAACAAAAGGATATTAGTAACACATAGTGAAGGTGCTGTTGTCAGATTAGGAAATTTCCTCAGAAGTGAGCGTTGAGCTGGTCAATGAAAGAGGAATATGGCTTGAAATAACAAAGAGGCAAACAAGAACATTTAATTTGGTAGAGATAATAGGAGTTTGAACAAAGGCACAGAAATCAGTAGAAACCTAAATGTGTGCAGGAAAGCATATGGGAAGTAATCAGACTAGAGAAATGCTTTCATGCCAGGAAGCAAGAATGGCAATTTTTAAGTTAAATAGGATGTGGTCAGATTACAAATGGCTATAGATCCAAAAAGAGAGAATCATATTTTATATTATAGAATTGTTACAAAATAGAAGCGTCATGTCAGGTTCCAGTTCAAATGGACAGGTCATCGTAACCAGTCTGGGATGAGTAGGATTTTGATGCCATATCTTTGTTTACCTGGAAAGAGAGTCATGAATAATTTGTGATAATAACTAGAGGGGAATGCTGTAGGTACAGTGTTGGAGAATTAAAACAAATGCATTATGCATTTGCCATCTCTATTGTGGTAAGTTCAGAACTCACTACAATGAGGAGAGGAGCAGCAGATCCTAGCGTCTGTCTTGGCAATGTGAGCAGGTGCACAAATTGGGAAGAAGTTATTATAGATTCAGGCTTGAGCTGACTAGGGCTTGCACTGTGTGGGTCAATAGTGGTATGAAGAAGAAGAGTCCACACCATCTAGAAAATAAAGAGACATGGTGGGAGGCAAAGCAAGGCATTCCAACTAGCTTTAAGGTTTTGAACACGAGTGTCAAGCAGAATATGAAGAGTCTGTCTTTTTTTTTTTTTTTTTTTTTGTCAAAGTATGGGTTAATAATTTGCCAACTGAAACAAACACTTCTGACTGCCTCTACTAAGTGTCCTGGTCATGCAGGAGTTAAATGTGCGGAAAGCTGCAGAATGCTATTATTTTAGAGCCCTGTGAAAATGTAATTTGATTAGTCTATTGGATGATATTCCAAAGAACCAAATGTCTTCCATGAATCAGTCAGAAATGCTTAGGAAAACCAAAATAAAAAATGCTTTCAAAGCCAATAAAGGTGCTAATTAGTGCCTTCTGCATATCTAACTACATCTTCTCCAGTAATACATTTTGCAGGGTTAAGTGCTGTATCTGCTGCTTCAAATGGCAGAAGTCCACTTAACAGTAGGGAAAGTGGCTGAAGACTGAAGTATCTAGGAGGAAAGCAGAACTGGGATTTTTAACCCACGGAAACTTGAGGATAGTAGGACTTAATTTGGGTTATTTTAATTTTTTTTCTTTCTCCCTCTCCCAATTTTAGAGATTTTAGAGAGTAAAATCTGGTTTTCAAAATGTGATAAGGGTATCCTGGAGGAAAAAAAGGTGGAGAAAATGTGGAAGCCAAGAGATTAGAGAAGCAAGTGTATAACTGAGAGCCTGGCTAGCAGGGCTTTGTGTGGTAGATATAGGCAGATCAGTGAGGCCCACTTTCTGCTGGGGCAGCCCCAAGCCTGGTGCCTGCTGAAGCTTGAGAAAACCTAGGGTAATAGTAGCAGTATGTCCTGTTACAATATTTCCTAGGCTTCAGATTCTTTCTCTGATCATAGGTTATTTTTAGGTGCTGTCCAGGCAGATCCAACTCATAGCAACCCTATGTGTTAAAGATGAAACACTACCCAACACTGTGAAATGTCTGGCACTATTGTCAGTGCTTCTCTGCTATTCATAGTTTTCAATGGCTGTTTGTTTTGGGAGTGGGCTGCTAGGTCCTTCTCCCAAGCCTATAGCACCTGGTATTCCCAGGCAGTCTCCTATCAAAGAACTAACCAGGCCTGACCCCACTTAGCTTTTGAGATCTAATAAGATCTGATGCCAGAGTGGCATGGCTACCAGACTGATCTGAGGTAGCGGACTCAAGTGCTTCCAGGAGCCAGGCAAGTAATCGCTAATGAGTACAGCTAGCAGCATAGAGATGGCAGAAAATTAGAATGCATGTTGCCTTCAACAGATTGCTGCCCTGAAGACACCTGGGCCATTGCTGCTGGTTCTTCCAAGTTTTAAGGAAAAGTCTAGGAATCTCAACCCTCTGAGATCTGGCACAGCGTGGGCCACCAGCTTGTACCTCTCTATTCAAGTTCGTTTTGAAAACAGGCCAGGGAAACAGGACTTGACCCTGACAAGCCCATCTTCAGGCTCTAGAAAGTTAACTTACAAATTAGCAAAATGAGGGAAAAAAATAAACCCTCCAATAGGCAAAGAATAATAGTTTCACATTGCTCTGTGCAAGATTCTCAAGTGGCTGCATCCAAATGCTGGGAAAGCCAATCGCTGCTTCTGCAATAATCAAGAAGTCAATACACAGAAACACTGTAAAAATAGCACTTGGTCTCCCAGGATGTGGAGAGCCCAGAAATGTAAAATGGAAATCCAGCAAGGAAACTAATTAATTTTTAATAATTTTATCACGGTCTTAAAAACCAGGCTTATCTTGTGAGCTTAAAAAGTCATCAGTTTCCTTTGGCTTGGTTTTCTCCAAAATATGTGTGGCAGTAGAGAGGACTACATGTCTGAATGCATTGGTTGTAGACAGACATTTGTGTCATTTTGAGCACGATCAAGAAGAAAGTATATCAGGAGTCTATGAAAGAATGTAAAAGCTGTATTTTTACATCAGTGAGGGTGGGGTTCAGATAAGGGGCCATTTTCCCATAATTGTTTGTGATGACTGGGCCTCATAAAGTGTATGGTAGATTATGAAAAGGCCTCTCCCAGCTAGTACTAAAGCTGTAAGCCTTCCATAAATGCCATTAAACCAGATAGCCCCCACTGTGACTAAACTAAGTCCACTTTATACATTCCCTAGAAATCATGCTACCATTGGGAACATCTTTTCCTCCTAGAGGCTACCTTTGGTTTCTGGGCAACCAGATTGCTCCTAACCACAGTGTCAGACAGAGGGGTGTGGTCCATGAAGTGTTACTACTGAGTTCTGTGTGGACATTGGAATGCCATGAAGAAACTCTAGGTGAAGGGCTACAAATCCTAGATTACTGTATTTTTCTGGATGACTACATATGCTTTGGGGTCAGGGTTTTTGAAAATTCAGCAAGGCTGAGCTAACTCTTCTCATCAATATCTGAAAATGGATCATTTGCCCTCTGACAGTTTGAGCAATTCACTGAAGACACAGTGCCAGATCCCTGCCTGGATATACATATTGATTTATACCTTCTAGGAAACCCATAGCAATAGCAGACAACTGGAAAAGATTGAGGCAGTGGCAAAAGCAGCCATATTGGCAAAATATGCACCAGATGCCCCAGGACTGTTTTCTGTGAGGAAAAGTGCTTAGAAACTCTACAGAATTCTTCAGAGGAGCTAACACAGGTACAAATGTAGGCTTACTTAGTGAGTTATTTGCAAAGTAGTAGGCAGAGGTCGTGCTAGCAGGAACAGGGGCAGAAAAAGTGGGAAAACTTCCTTAAAATGCTATTTCTTTTACCTTTCATTTGGGAAACCTATTATCTAATTCATCATGACATCAAGGCCTTACATAATTGCCTAAAAATTATACTGTGCTTGCATCTATGACATGATTAATAAGGTGGTAAACAGGCTTTCTCTCATATGACAACTTCAATCAGTTGGCAGTGGTTTTGCAAGTTTGAGAAGCTCTGAGACTGAGTTGAGTTTAGTGAACAAATATAATGCAATGGATTAGTGATGCCTGCTTAGATAAGAAATTTGTGGCTTGAATAGATAGTGGTTTTCAATCTCTGGCTCCTAGAGATGCTTCAAGGAGTGAAAGAAGAGCTAAGTGGAAGATCACATGTTTTATGAAGCAGTTACATAGTTTCCTCAAGTTACAAACTTCTGGAGCTTAGATGTTGTTGTTAGATGCTGTCAAATCTAGTCAGACTCAGCGACTCTCATAGCGTTTTCAATGGCTGATTGTTTCGGGATTGCCTGGCAGTTTAGATACATACCCAGAATTACTCTGTTTTTCTAAAAATCACATTCATTCATCTTATAACAAATGCCCTTCATCACACATGATAATCCCAGTCAGATGTTGGTAGCTTTTCTGAAGATTTTGAGAATGCATCTAGGCTCCAAGAAAAAATGACACCATTGAGTAATAATGACAAAATTGAGTAATAATAACAATTGAGTGATAATGTCTTCCATGGAAATAGGATTGAGAGGGCCAAAACAGAAGTTATATACATCCTCTCTGTGTATTTCAACCTTAAAATAGAGTATGTTTCTCACCCTGTCTGATTCTTGTGGTCACAGAGTTCCATTTATTTGGTATGATAGACATTTGCTATATTTGTTCTCTCACTTCCTCTTTAAATTGTAATTGTGCCTTCTGGGCTTAGTTAAGAATCCTCTACTCATTCACATCTCACATGGCAATCTACTCCAGAAACAATCCCAATAAACAATCAGCGATTGAAAATCTTATGAGGGTCACTATGAGTAAGACTTGACTTCGACAGCAACATCAACACGTCTTTATCTGTGTAGACCACTGTTCCTTTTCCAATTAGCAGGCAACTGAGCCCTTAAAAATCCTCTTAAAATTATGGATACTCCTTTCTCTACTCACCAAAATGTGAAATTTACTGACACATTCACAGATACCTCGGGGTCATTCATAGATTTCCTACATAGATAGGAATCCTTGCTCCAAAATAAAGCCTTTTATTATCTTCAGCACTTTCTATAGTTCAATCATTAAATTATTCTTCATCCACAATTTCTATCACCCTTCATTATCTTTCCTATGGTGAAAAACTCCACGTTCTCATAGGAGAAAGTCTGGCAACACTTCCCAGTTTTATGTATGTCACACATTTGTACTCAGGACATCAATGACTAAGAAGACTAGTGGACTATTTGAGAAACTTAACTGCATTATGAATAGATCCACTACATTTTATGTCATGACACAGGGCCTAAATACTGTAACAGCCCCTGAATGGTCTGATATCCAATACGTGTATCTCCTCAGATAATTCTGTCTTCAGCAGCACTACCAGGCAAATGGACCTTTAGCATCATCTTTCTTGCATTTCCTTGTTTGATCAAAAAAACTTTCATGGGTTCCCAAGTTCTGACACATACATATAAACTCCTCTTCCTGGCTTTCAAATAAACTACAAGACATTCTGTTTGAAGCATGGTAGTATGAAAGGAAACAAACAACAACAACAAATTAAAATAAGCTGGGGGATTTTATCAGCCATGAGATATGTATTTAATTTCTCTGAGCTTCAATTTTTCTATATATATAAATGAGCAATAATAATAACTATTTCATGGATCCTGTGTGAGAAGTAAAAAAGTTTGTGTACGTAACAGGCTTAGCATATTACCCTACACAAAGTTAGTGCTAAATAGATAGTAACGATTACTGCTATAATTAATAATAAAGATAGGAATAAATTCCTAGATCTGCTACTTTGGGGCTTATTGCTAAACTTCTATCAGTCTTAGTTTCCTCATAGAAAAATAAGGATAGATCCTAAGTTAAAAGGCTACTGAAAGGATTAGATGGTACAAAGGAATGAGAGATGCTTAGTTTCTCAATTTGCTTGCCCCTACCCTTGTTCTTCAATTTTATGAGTATGAAGGAACATCCTCAAATGCCCTGTGATCATATCAGCCTAACCCTAGCAGGATGCTTCATACTTACTATAGATACCTTTTTTCTCTTCTTTAATGTTGTGTGGTTTGGATCTAAAATGCTCCCCACAAAGTTCATGTTATTTGGTCCCCAGCTGGTGGTACTGTCCTAGAAGGTTGTGGAACTTTGGGAAGCAGGTCCAACTTGGCAAAAGTGAGTCACTGGGGATGTGCCCTTTGAGGTTTTTATCTGAGACCTATGGTTCTGCACTCTGTCTGCTTTCTGCTCATGAATCTATGAGGTCATTCACCACCGGCCCTGCCTTCTGCCACTGCCACGCCTGCCCCACTGCCAATAGGGACTGATCTACTAACTATGAGCTTCCAATAAATCTCTTCCCCCATGTTTTTTTTGGTTGATTTTTCTGCTACAATGACAACAGCTGACTGATACAAGTGGTAATACCCCTTTTCTATCCATCAAATTATTCCTATTCTTAAAAGTCCGGGACAAATACCATTTCCTCTATGAAACTTTTTCTGACTCTTCCATTTTCTACTACCTTCCCTCTTCATTAAGCAAGGACATTTCCTTAAGTGCTTGTCATACCATTTAGAAATTAATCATATTTTGTCTCATTCACTACAAATGTGCATTGTATCTCATATCAATAGAACCTTGGACATGGGAATTCAGTCCCACATTGGCTCATTTGGAGATGGGAAATCCTGCCACGAGATAAAAGAAAATTGAGTTACCTCTACATTTTTGTTGTTGTTGCAGCTGCTTTGCATGAAGAAGGAATGGTTCAAATGACTGTGAAAGACTACATGAGGTAGGTAGCAAAATCAGAGTTGCTTCACTTCAATATTTTGTAGCCCCAACTTTGAAAAATATAATAAAAATAGATAAGTTTCTTAGTAATGCCATGGGTCTTGGAATCTCATGAAATATCACTGGTTTAGCCACAGTACCTACATCAAATTCACTAGCCTTGAGAGAAATAAAAGTTTCCTTAAATGTCATAAATGAGCAAACAAATTAAATCAACAAATGCTGGCTTGGTGGGAAATTTAATTGGAACCTCTATTAGTTACTTTTCTTATCTCTTTGACCAAAATACCTGATAGAAACAACTTAAGGGAGACAGGATTGATTTTAGCTCATGGTTTTAGAGGCTTCCATCCATCATGGTGAAAAGGTATGGGAGAGCAGAACAGCTCACACCACAGTGGACATGAAACAGAAAAAAGGAATACAGGAAGAGATCAGGGCAAGATGTAGTCCCCAAGACACACTCCTAGTAATCCATTTACTCTAATTAGGCCCCACCTCCTACCTTTCACCATCTCCCAATAATGATATCATATTATGAATCCATTGAGGGATTAATTCATTGATGAGGTCACAGTCTTCATGATCTAATTAATGAGAAACAGCACCACAGACACATCCAAATGTGCACTTCACTAGTTCCCTAAGGGCTCCTCTCTCTCTCTCTCTCTCTCTCTCTCTCACCCTTTCTGTGTGTGTGTCTGTGTGTGTGTGTGTGTGTGTGTGTGTGTCTTTCTGTACTGGGTGGTTGAACCCAGGGACTTGCATATGCTAGGCAAGTGCTCTACTACTAAGCTGTACCTCTAGCTCCTTTTTTTAATTTTTTTTTTTTTGAGGCAGGGTCCTGCTAAGTTGCTCCAGCTCTCTCTGACCTCAAATCTGCAAACCTCCTGCATTAGTATCCTGAATTTTTGGGGTTATAGGCATGTGCCAGGATGCCTGACTCCTTAGGCATTTCTTAATCTAGTCAAATTGACAGGAAAAATTACCTATCATAGGACCTATGCATAAATGAAATCCTACTACAGTGCAACCATGCTGAAGGACCTGCTCATAATACATTCATATTTTCATTTTCCCAATGTGACTAATCATCATGGTATTTACTGGATAATAATACATGTAATTTTTAAAGTTAGATGGAAAGCAGTGAGTCTTTTAATAGAGGCAAAAATAGGTCTCAAAATATGGTCCCCAAGACAGCAACATCATCTGGGAACTTAATAGAAAACCAAATTCCCAAATCCTACATCAGATATACTGAACTAGAAAATCAGAGGTGGGGTTCAGAACTCCTTGTGTTTGCAAATCCTTCAGATGACACTGAAGTACACTCTAGTTAAGGAAATAATTGGCATCGACTAGAGATCTTAGGAACTCTGCTTGCTGTGACTTTGTCATCCATGCATTTTCAGGATGATTCCAGGGAGTGAAAACCGTATATGCAGGACTATGTCCCTCTGGTTCCTACGAATTCACACCCAAGGTGCTGTTTTTCATAGTTCTTTTCCCCTTAAAGGATTGGTTGGTTTTTCCACTCATAGAATCATAGAGATATAAGAACAGAAACTCCCAGGAAACTGTTATTTTCTTAAGGTGGAAAATGAAATCCAGGTTTAGTGACCAGCTCCTGCTCCCATGGCTTTATTAGAACAGAGACTAAGCATGGATTCTTCTGGATCCAAGCTGATGGCTATTTCTGGGTACCTCTGCTGAACATTACAAAGTAAGATGTGACTCTCAAACTCAAAAAGAAAACTAAATTATGGAGGGCCTAATACAAACTGAGGGGCTGGAGTTTAGCTCATTTGGTAGAGCACAGCTCCACACTCTCTGAGGACCTGGGTTCCATCCCTAGCACCGCAAAAACAAGAGAAAGATTTGGCAATCCACTCCTGAAGCAATCCCAAAAGAAGCAGCCAATGAAAACCCTCTGAGGTCACTATAAGTCAGATCCAACTTGACAGCATGTAACAACAACAGCTATAAGGGAAAAAATGTTTTCTACCTTTCCTAACAGCTCAATCAGCTTTTAAAACTAGAGTTTTTATGATCCAGAAACATGTTCTCTCTCAACTTTAATGAAAAGAAGCAACTAAAGCAGCAGCAGGGTCCAGCTGTCCTTACTAAATGTGGATAGGACTAAGACAAATGCTGCAGCCCAAGTAGGGTAACATCATCTTCTTGGGAACATTGATATCTGCATTATATTCTTTGATAAATTCTAAATTTACAATAACTTCCTATTATATTCAATAATGTGATTCATAGTGTAGCTAAGCTTTATAAAACTGAACTATATTATAATAGAGTTCCATTCTCTTTGGAATGATTTGCAATGCAGGCCTACTGGATAGAGTGATGCTCATTTTTTTCAGTGTGAAGGAATTCATACTGTTGCATATGGATGGCCACAGGAGCATTGGAGACAGCACTTAGAGATTGTTAGCTATGCAGTATGAAAACCGTCTCCATTGTGAACGTCAACGTGGAGTCGCTTAGTGGCTCTTCGTTGTATTTCTTTTATCCCATAATTTTAACTTCTTCCCCAAACTTGGAGCCTGGCAAACTGTGTTCCTGAGGGGTCCCCCAAAGATTTGCCATCTGTCAAGAATGAAACATCCTATCACCTTTATAATGAGCACCATCCGGCATTTAACACTTAAATTCTCACACTTTCATACAATTCTCTAAGAAGAGGAGCAGCCCCTCAGCTGTCTGCTTTCTCTCCTTCAAAGTCATGACCATTATGGGGTTATTAGAAAGTCGGAGAAATTAAAAATGTTTGGAAGGTAAAGATTCACAATAGCCTCCTGGTATGATCTAAATCAACTCATCTCATCACTGGTATTCCCCCTCCCATTGTAGATCTCTGCCTCAGTTTTCAGAAACTCCCACCTTATCCAGAGGGACCAGTTTCAATTCTTGCTATTCTACCACAAGTGTACCACAAAGGTATGTGATTTCCAGGCACTTTTTAAACAGAGAAATGATTGTGCACAACAATGGATTTCATGAAATTATAAATAAGCACTTGAGAAATACTTGTTGAATGAATGGGTAAGAGAATGAATAGAAGATTTCCAAATTCCAATTTGCAAGAACACTAAAAAGAGGGAGTGAAGTAAGAAACAGGCTAAATATCTGTCAATGAGGAAATGGACAAATAAACCATTGGTCCATTCATTTTATATAATTCCAGATGGTGATTAAAAAGTTAAGGAATATGTATTATATAGCTCTACTCATTGTATGTATGTTTTATGTATGTATGTGAACATATATATAGATATATAGATATAGATAGATATATATGATCTATTAGAAAGATCTTCAAGTCATAGTTTTAACAGAAAGGTACATAGAATATGTTAGTATTTACAAGGGAAACAAGTGAAATCCACAAAGCATATATGTAACTACATAGAAAAATGTCTGGAAAGATAACCATAGATTTAGCAGGAAGTGGGTCAGAGTTGATGGGAGTAATGACCAAGGAGAGAGAGAGAGAGATATTTATGTGTAATATAATTGTTTAGAAAGATGACTGTATTTTATGTATTTCTTGTACAATTAAATACACATTATAAGCTAATGCTATTTTCATAAAGATATGAAAATATGTTTCATGATAAATCAATAATTGTATTATTGGAAACATGATATTAAACCCTTTGGAAGGCAGATGCTCTCTTCATTAATTTTTGTGCCATGAGTACTTAGCATAGAGCTCAGAATATAACAGATGTTCAATAAATATATGTATAAGTGAGTTGAATAAAAATTTGTACAATAAGGTTGATAGGATAATAGATTAAATCTTCCACATAAAATATAGATTTCTCTCTAGAATATTTTCTCCCTCAAGCATTTTCCCCCTTTGGTGGTTCTTTGGAGTTTAACCCAGGACTTTTCACATACTTTACAAGTACTCTACCACTGCACTGCACCCCCAACCAATTTTTTATTTTTATTTTGAGACACGATGTCTCTAAGTTACACAGGTTGCCTGTGGCCTCAAACATGTGATCCTCTTGCCTCTGCCTCCAGAGTTGCTGGGAATAGAGGCATACATCACCACACCAGGCTTCCCTGGAACCTCTTTTATATTAAAGTGTCCATGTCAGTGTAATTGAGCAATTGGCAGCCCCAGCTTTCCAGTTAATTTCAATAATCAAGGTATCTTAGCAAAACCATTTAAGCCTCTCACAAAGGGTTTCTGTGCTACGCTTTCTTCCTTGATTGAAGCAGGAGGCAAAGTGCCAGATCTCCTTGTCACATTAGGAAGTGTGAACTGGTGGTGCTGGTGGTGCTGGGAAGTGGGCCTGCCCACGAGACTGTTACACCAGCAAAATTATCTAAACCACTTCAAATAAGTTCATTAGTATTGCATGTAAAGACAGTCATTTCAACAAGAGAGCCAAGCCAAACTGGTAAAACCTTGTCAAAAGTTCTGATTTTCATAAAACCCATGAGTTTTAAAAGTTCAAACCCAGAGAAGTTCAATAATTGAGAAATGAGCTGGCATACGTGAACACAATTTCCAGATAACTGATGTTTATCATCTCCAGTGCCTTGACAGGCTGAAACAATTTAACAAAACCATTTTCTGTTTCTCAGTCAAGTCCCTCTCCCCCAAATTCAGAGCATATTTTCTCCTACCTATGGACTTAAATCATTATCTGGAAACATCAGTCCATGTTGTCTGCATTTAGTAGTATTTTTGACAGATTTATGTAGCTGAGGATTCCCCATACTGATACTCTAAAAATATTCTTATTTGAGTCTCCAGTTTATATTCTGTTTCCTCTCTTGCCATCAACTACTATGTCATAGTGATTGTCTGTGCCTCTCTCTGACTTCCATTCCCAAACTTCCTGCCCTGGCCAATTTACCATCTGCCCACTGGGAAAAGGCCTGCAGCTGTAGCCCTGTGGCATCCGATCCCATCAGATCTCGGAAGCTACGCAGGATCGGGCCTGGTTAGTACCTGGATGGGAGACCGCCTGGGAACACCAGAAGCTGTAGGCTTGAGAGAAGGACCTGGCAACTCCCTCCCAAAAATCAATCTGCCATTGAAAACCCTAGGAACAGCAGAGAAGCACTGACAATAGTGTTTCCCCTGTTGTACAGAGGGTCGCTATGAGTCGGATACCAACTCGACGGCACATAACAACAACAACAACCACTGGGAAAGGAAAAGCCATATGGGTAAAACTCACAGTATTGCTTACAAAGTATAGGCAAGCAGTCCCTAAGTAGAGTGACCTATTGTCCTTTAAGTGAGTATATATGAGCTCTAGTGAATGCATCATTTATTTATTTGTTAAGTTTTCTCTGCTTGTAACCATAGCACTGTGGCATCCAATCTTGGAAGCTAAGCAGGGTCAGGCTTGGTTAGTACTTGGATGGGAGACCTCCTGGGAACACCAGATACTGCAGGTTTGGAAGAAGGACGTGGGAACCCACTCCTAAAAATCAATCCACCATTGAAAACCCTATGAATAGCAGAGAAGCACTGACAAGTGTTTCACCTGTTGTACATAGGGTTGATACAAGTCAAATACCAACTAGATGACACCTAACAACAACAACAAAAAGTTTTCTCTTTCACTCTATTTCCAGAAGATTGAATGACCAGAAAAAAATGGCTTGTAATTAGGTATGTTACTACTGGATAAACATATGCATATTTTTATCACAGCATTCCTGAATGGCTGGAATTTTGGGAAAAAGATCCAGTGGAGATTCTCTTGGATCTGGGGTTTGGGTCTGATGAGCCAGACATCTGCACACAAATCCCAGCCAGATTCCTTTGTTGTGGCTCCACAGCCAGAGGAATCAACATCCGCATTTTTCTTGAAGCTCAGAAGCAGCGGATGGACATTGAGAACCCTAACTTGTATGGTAAGTGAGGATCATGTGACAGTAGCATCGTAGCAATGTTAATAGCAGTCAGGTAGATCACAGTATTAGATGAGGTGGGCTAGTACATTGTGTGTAGTAGCAGTCAACTCCTCTATTGCAATGGCTTAAAACAGAAAAGATTTTTTTCTTGATCATTTTGCATATCTGCTGTGATTTGCTGTATATATTTGGGGAAAGGATTCATTTGTTCCATATTGTCCTCATCCAAGTATTTGCCCCACCTCCACCCCAGTCTGGAACATCACTAGTTACAATGACAGGAAAGGGTGAAAATGGAAAGCCACACTCAGCTCCTAAATCCTTCTGCTCATAGCTTAACACATTTCAAATTTGCTCAGATTTCATTGGCCAAAACAAGTCATATGGCCACACAACTCCCAGAGATTAGGAACATAAAATCCTGCCATATACCCAGAAAGAGGAAAACTGGTAATATTGATGAGTAGCACTAACATCTACCATAGCCACACACCTAGCTGGCAGAGAAACTGAGATCTGACAAGGCTTATAAGTCATTAGGTGAAACCTTAATTTCCTCATCAATGAGGCTTAGACCAATACGATTTACACCTGGAGCTGTAGGTGGAAGCTGCTGATCTCCCATTCCTGCAGATTTGTGGGTTAATTGCATAATCCTAATAGCCAGGCTGGGATTTAGCTCAGTTGATAGAGTGCTGTTCTGTAGTCTGTGAGTTCCCGGGTTTGATTCCCAGCACCATAAAAATGGGAGAAGGATATGACAATCCTATTCCCAGGACAAATCCCAAACAATCAGCCATCGAAAACCTCATGAGAGTTGTTAGGAGTCAGACACAACTCGACAGCACCTAACAACAATCCTTATAGCTATTGCTCATGCTTCTGTATTTCCCTAACTGGTGGTCAGTGGGATACATTTTTTTAGAACATTTCTAAGGCTCTTCTTGGGCTATGTGTACTGTGTTCAAGTAATTTTGGGGAAAGAAGCCTTGTGGTTAAACAGGTTTATTTATTGCAGGATTGACTTAATATGCTGAGGTGCACTTTCAGTCTCCTAGGGGGATATGGTTCAGGGTTTTCAAAATCATTTAAATGTGGAACCCCTCTGGGATCAGTGAAGAACATGTTTGTGGAACAGAGTTTGAGGAATTCTAGATGAGGCAAAAGCAAAATTCTGTTTCTGAAATAAATTATTTTATATAAATTCACTGAAAAAAAAAAGTCCAGGGAGTTGAAGCATTTTCCTCAAATAATTATCTGGAACAGAAACCTCACTCGGATTTCTATCTTAGTTTCTGTATTTCTGTTTTCATGTGGATGAAATGATTCTGAAATTTTCAGCAATGAGGATTTAAAAAGAGTATGCCAACCTGAAGGTGGTGTGATGTAAATTTTCCTCACCTACCAGAAGCAATCAATATAATTCTTTGTTGTCCCTTCTTCCAGGCAGCACAGAGATGCAAGCAAGTTCATTGACCATTTCTTTATTTGGAGAATAATGACACTTAATAATATTTGAGTAGTGTTTGAGCTGATCTGTGAAGTAAACACTTTACAAATGAAACTGATGCAGGGATTATAGAGAATCTAGGAGCTGGCCCCTGATCCTGCAGTGTCTGGCCCACGCTGATTCCTACTACTTAAAACTCTAATGTGCTTTGGATTCAAGAAAGCTGAGAAGGTCAAATGTGAAACAAACAATAATAAAGTTCATTGGCTGCTCAAAAGATACAATGGAAAATTATGTCTGATTCAAAGTCAGTACAGAAAGTTCAAACTTGAAGATAAGAATCAATTAGTCCATTGTTCAATCTACCCAAAGGCAAAAAATAAACACCCATCCATTATTCAGATTATTGTGTTCTCTGAATTGACTCACCAACTAAATTGATGGTTTTGTCTTAGTCTAAGACAAGTATAAAAACCTGCCCTGAGATGAATAGAAGACTACATTAAAGCTGAAGTGCAATTCAGTTGCACCCACTACCTCACAAGAGATTTAGTTTCAACGAAAGCTTAACTCCCCCACTTGTCTGCCAGCTTCTTGTGCTGTTGGGGCTTGCATGCTGCTGTGATACTAAAAGCTATGCCACCAGTAGGGCCACCTATGGTAGAGAGCTTTCAGCTGAGCTTCCAAACTAAAACAGACTAGGGAGAAGGACCTGGTAGCCCACTCTGGAAACAATTAGCCATTGAAAACTCCATGAATAGCGGAGAGGCACTGTCAGATATAATGCTGGAAAATGAGCCTCACTCCAGGCTAGAAGGCATTTCAAGAAATGACTGGGGAAGAATTGCCTCCTCAAAGTAGAGTCAACCTTAATGATGGGAATGGATTAAAGCCCCTGGGACCTCCTTTTGTTGATGTGGTATGACTCAAAATGAGAAAAAGCAGTGGTTGCAACAATAGTCTCAAACATAAAAAGATCATGTCCATGGCACAGTGTTGGGTAGGGTTTTGCCCTTTTGTGCATAGAATCACTATGAGTCAAATGTGACCTGACAGCACCTAACAACAATAACAAAGCTTAACTTTGGGGGGGTATGTAATCAGAATTATTCTGAAATATCAAAACCTGAGAGTTCCCAAATGTCTTGAAAGAATATGGCAGTCTTCTGTGAGAAATCTATCACATTTTTTGAGGTAGAAGGATGATTAGTTTTACCTACTCCTACCAGGAGCCTGCAGCTGTAGCCCTGTGGTATCTGATCCTGTCAGATCTCAGAAGCTAGCAGGGTCAGACCTAGTTAGTACTTGGATAGGACACCGCCTGGGAATACCAGGTGCTGTAGGCTTGGGAGAAGGACCCGGCAACCTACTCCGGAAAAACAACCTGCCATTGAAAACCCTATTAACAGCAGAGAAGCACTGACAATAGCGTTTCGCCTGTTGTACATGGGGTCGCTATGAGTCAGATACTGACTCGATGGCACCTAACAACAACAACTTCCAGATGAAAGAAACAAGTAGGTATAGGGATATGCTCAGGGAGAAGCTGTAGCATTGCTGTGATGGTGCAAACGACAGAATGGAGGACAGAGTCTATGATGGTTAATTTTCACTGTCTTCTTGACTGGATTGAGAAGCATCTAGGAGATTAGTAAAGCACCCTTCTGCATGTATCTGTGAGGGTATTTCTAGAAAGAATTAACTAAGGGGGAAGACCTGCTTTGAATGTAGGTAATGATAGAGAAAATCCAACAGCAGAGGCACAGAGACACAGACCTTCTAATGAGCAAGTTAATTTGAGAGCAAATGGAGGAAGGAGGATCCCCTGCTCAGGGAGCACCTGAGGGGCTACTGCTGTGCCAAGCTGAATGAGGCCAGGGGTTTCACAGGGCCGGTGGGGTCTTGGTGGGAAGCATAGGCAGGGGAAGCTTTTGAAAAAAAGAGAAGGGGCAGGGTATGCTCTCAAGTATTTGGCATCTCAGGAACATTCTGACACTGGGGCCAGTTTGTTTCTGATGTCTGGCCCTCTGGCCACCTGGTCTTTGGTATCTGGGACCTTGTCTGGGGGTCCTTTGTTCTCTGATTTGGGTTTCTAACCTTGAAGTCCAGTCTGTTCCCTAAAAGGGGCATCGTCATTCACAGTCTACCAACACTATCTCATAGGCTGGGGGCCTGGATGGAATAAAACGTGGGAAAAGAGAAAGCCTGCCGACTCAGGCACTGGCCCTGTTCTTCTCATGGCTATCATGAGGTAGGCTGCTGGGCTCCACCACGCCCTCCCCATGATGACTGAAAGCTCTGAAACCGTGAAGCAAAATAAATCACTGTTCCCTTAAGTTGTTCCTCTCAGGTAGTTCGTCAGAGCGCTGAGAAAGTCTGACTAACAGCATCTTTGCACACCTGCTGCAGTCATACAACCCTGCTTGCGATTCCTGGAATTCAGAGGAGGTTGTGCTATAAAAATAAAATGCTTGTTTTTCTATTAATATGGTTTATTATATTGTGATAGCAAAATATCTTCATTTTTTTTCAAACTGGCAAAGGGTTCATATTGAAATATTGAGGCCACATCACCCAGAAAGCCTTGTAAGTTGAGAATCAGCTTTTGTTTTTTGAAGGCCAAATGAGTTTTGTCATTAATGACTATCTTTTCTTGAAAGGCTAAGGACAATGCATTTGCTTCCTGAGTCTCACACATTTATAATTCTTATTTTAATGGCTGATGCATATAGAGCAATTGCACTTTTACAGATTTGCATTGATGTACATGTAGATGTTGTTGTTGTTGTTGTTAGGTGCCATCAAGTCGATTTCCAGCTCATAGTGACCCTCATAATGTTTTCAATGGCTGACTGTTTCGGGATTGCCTTGGGAGTGGATTGTCAGGCCCTTCTCCCATTTTTGCGGTGCTGGAATTGAACTCAGGACCTCAGAGACTGCAGCGCAGTGCTCTACCAACTGAGCTAAATCCCAGCCCCACATGTAGATAGGAGAGATGTATAAGACAATCATGAGTTCTCAGGTGAGAAAACCTGACCATTTACTATGTCTGGCATAGAGCTAAGCACTATACAGATTTTAGTTCATGTACTCTAGGGTCTAATCTCCAGTCACAGTTGACCTGGAGTTTAGATCCAGGCCTTCTGATTCCATATGCCATGATCATCCCACACTAGCAGTGGTAGGCATGATGAAGGTGATGATGAGGCATCTATGGCATAAAGCTGTGGGAAGAATACTCAGACCACTTCACATTGGAAGCACTGGGTTCATCCTCTTACATTCAGTTTAATACACATAAGTTTATAGATTCACATGTCTAGAATTTTAATGGATTAACATAAAAACTAGGGGCAGATATGAACCCATATTTTTGGGTCCATTTTATGGATTCATGGCTATTTAAGTAAATTTAAAGGCTATTTGCTTTCCCCCTAACAGTGATTTCTCGTTATTTGGGGAGCATGTCTCCAATAAGAGCAGTCGGATGACTGAGGAAAACTTGAGTTTCAAGAGCTCAAAGCCATTCCCATCTCAAAAATCACACATTAACCCACTCTATAGTTTTAACTACATAATTTACTGCATTATTAGTGCAGCTCCATTGAAAAGATCCAGATTAAAACTTCTCTGTTTCTTATGCTCTTCAGGGCGATTCCGACAGCTAGAAATCCTGGACCATGTCACCAATGCCTTCTCATGTTTGCTGAATGATGTTAACACCCTACAGAGCCAAGCTGAAGAGAAAACTAGAGGACAGCATATGCAAAGAAACTCTGTGAGTGGGGACAAAGAGCATCAGAGAAGAATGAGTAGACTTTTAAGGAGAGCTTCAAGACAGAACCTCAGGAGGGTCTGTAACCAAGAAGCATCAGGATCATTCAAGATGAAGGATGGGTTTTCCACCCTTCCTGCCAAACCATGGGAATGCGGCACTTCCATCAGCTATGACCAAGGTCATGTGTCTCCTTTGGGAGAGCATCAATCTGTTCAAGCCTGTGATGACTTGACACCTTATCATCCTCCACAAGCTCTTCTGGGCAAACAGTGGCCTTGTTCATCCACACTGGCCAAGAAGCTTCCTCCTTCCTGTGTGTCTGAGGGGTCAGTCAGGGACAGAACACAGAAAGAGAACTGGATTCACATGCACAAGCCCAAGAACTGGAATCATCTTACAGACAAAGGACCAGAGTCCTTTGAAATGGAAGAGGTCAGTGTGATCCCTACCTGCTCACTTTCCTAAGGGAAGACACCATCTGTCCTCCAGCCTTCATTGAACCACTCTTCCTTCTACCTTTAAGAATTATATCTTACTGATCCAAGTTCAAAGTCATTCTACTTGTTTCAGCCAAATAAGCTAGTACAAAATCAGCTTTCTCCTATTGCTTTGCTTTTTCATTGAGTCCTTTCTGACTTTGCTTTTGCTCCATGTTCTAGGGCATATCCCAGTGTGCATCTTACCTACTCGTACTCTCTGCCTGTCAATGCTTTGCCATCTTTGAGGGTCATTTCAGCTACTTCTTACTTGGTAAAACTTACCCTGACAATTCCTCCTCTATTCTCAGAGCATCAGCAGGGATACCTTGTTGTGTTAGAGACATCTGTGTGTTAATGGTCTCTCCCCTACTAAACTTGTGGCAGTCTGAGGACCAGGGAAAGTGTCTTGGAAATATTTCCCTCACAATGCTTCATGCAGTGCCTTGGATAAAGCATTAGGATTTCGGAGTGTTTTTTGGCTTTAGGAGGTTAGTATTTTGTTTGCTTGCTTTGGTATTTATTGATATTCATGTAGTTTGGCCCCATCTCATACACATTCTCTGCTCCTTCATCTCCACCTTCTCTTACTCACATTAATTTTCACTTTCATTTCATTGATATTGCAACCCACTCCCCAAAATCAATCTACCATTGAAAACTCTATGGATAGCAGAGAAGTACTGACAATCGTGTTTTACCTGTTGTACAAAGGGCCGCTATGAGCTAGACACCAACTTGATGGCACCAAACAGCAACAACCGATACTTAATCTTTTCTCCCCTCAAAAAAATACATGCACATTTCTGGTATTCATAAAGGAAACTAGGATGGGAAGTTATCTTGCTGATCATTCTTAATATTGTTACAAAGGTGTAATTACAAAGGAAGAGCTAGACTTCACCCTCCTCCAACTACATGTTTTCATCTAAATTATCCAAAAGCAAGAGAGGATATTTACATGCAAATCCCAAGGTGGGGTCACCTCTCTTTTGAGCCCTCTATGTACCAGGCACAGAATGACCAGCACAGAATTAGTAACAGAATCTTCCTTGAAGGGAGCTACAGAGAGGTGCCAGGGATTGGCACAGAAAGCAATAACATTGAGGGACAGTGACATGTCCACAGATGGACTTTTAAGTCACTCTGCAGACATGTTTTGGAGTATCCTGGCAGCAGCTGAAGGACATGAGAACATCAAGGAACTTATGGGAAGTAAGGCTTAACCATAACCCTAAAAGAAGAACAGGATTTAGTCAAATAAGCATGCATAGTGGTAGCACTCCCTGCCCCACAAAGACATAAAGTTTTCCACAAAACATGTAGCTATTGTTGTTGTTGTTGTTGTTGTTGTTGTTGTTGGGTGCCATCAAGTCGGTATCCGACTCATAGCGACCCTCATAGGGTTTTCAATGGCTGACTGCTTCGGGATTGCCTTGGTGATTTTAATATCTATCTATAGATGTATGCTGGGATTTAGCTCAGTGGGTAGAGCACTGCGCTGCAGTCTCTGAGGTCCCAAGTTCAATTCCCAGCACTGAAAAAATGGGAGAAGGGCCTGGCAATCCATTCCCAAGGCAATCCCGAAACAGCCATTGAAAACCCTATGAGGGTCGGTATGAGTTGGATACCGACTCGACGGCACCTAACAACAACAACTATATATGTATATGTGTCTATAGCCATAGCACCCTAGCATCCAATCCTGCCTGATCTGGGAAGCTAAGCATTGGCCTGGTTAGTCCTTGGAGGGAGAGAGCCTGGGAATACTAGGTGCTAAAAGCTATGCAGAAGGACCTGGCAATCCACTCCTGAAACAATCACTGTTGAAAACCCCTTAGGAGCC
Organism: Pedetes capensis; assembly: GCA_007922755.1. NCBI lineage: Eukaryota > Metazoa > Chordata > Mammalia > Rodentia > Pedetidae > Pedetes > Pedetes capensis. The sequence continues at coordinate 51,323 of VMDO01009581.1, read as the reverse complement.
GGGCATGATTGTGCATGCCTATAATCCCACCCACTTGGGAGGCGGATACAGGAGGATCGCAAGTTCAAGACCAGAGGCAGTCTATGTAATTTAGCCAGACCCTGTCTCAAAAGTAAATAAATGGGCTGAGAGTGCAGCTTAGTGGTCTAGCACTTGCAAAGTATGCAAGTACAAGGCCCTGGGTTCAACCCCCAGTACCACCAAAAAGACTATATACATATATATATATATATATATATATATATATATATATATATATACAGATATATATATAGTATATATATATATAGTATATATATAGTGTATATATATATAGTGTGTGTATATATATATATATATATATATATATATATATATATATATATATAGTTGCTGTTGTTAGGTACCATCGAGTCGGTATCCAACTTATAGCAACCCTACATACAACACAGGAAACACTATCCTCAGTGCTTCTCTGCTGTTCATAGGGTTTTCAATGCCAGATTGAGTTTTTGGGAGTGGGTTGCTGGGTCCATCTCCCAAGCCTACAGCACCTGGTGTTCCCAGGTGGTCTCCCATCCAAGTACTAACCAGGCCTGACCCTGCTTAGCTTCCAAGATCTGATGGGATCCAATGCCACATGGCTACGCTGCAGAATATATATATATATTATATATATATATATATATATATATATATATATATATATATATATCCCAAAAAAAAAAAAAGAAGAAGAAAGAAAACCCTTTGAATAGCAAAGAAGCACTGACAATAGCACCAGGCATGATGCGATGTTGGAGAGTGTTCCATTTTTGCTTACTAAGATTGAATCAGCTCCCTTCTATTTAAACTCCCAAGCTTATTAAGTGAATTTAATACTTGTGAAACTTATGTAATTATAAACTATCTGGAGCGTCCTTCTTTGTACCCAGGATAAAAAATCTTTATTCTTTACTTCTACTTGGAGAAGTCACATGGGAGAACATTAACCATATTCTTAAATTATATCAGTTGACATCTTGATTAGGTGGAGAACATTTCAAAAATTATAACTATTTACTTAATTTTTTATTAAGTAATAAGTTGGGCTCACTTGACATTCATTTTAAATTATTGAACTTTATGACTTTTTAAAATGTCTTATTTTTTTTTCAGTACTAGGGGGTTGAACCCAGGGTCTTGCACATAATTTGCAAATGCTCTACCACCAAGCTGCACCCCTCAGCCACATTTTTGTTCATTTTTTCTTGAGGCAGGGTCTTGCTAAGTTAACACAGGCTACCTCTGGCCTTGAACTCATGATCATCCTGTCTCAGCCTTCCAAATCACTGGGATTTCAGGTATGCACCACCATGCCAGGCTTTTTGTTAATTTTTTAAGAGATAAATATGTGCTTTACACTGTACTGAATGGATTTTTCTTCATGATAATGGTCTTAGGAAGGTAAGCTTAGGAAGATAGCTTTCTTATTACTCTTGAAAATTTATATGGTATACACTGGCTTGAGTTACAAAACCAGTAAAAATAACGCTAGTACAAATGTAAGGTAATACCTTTTAAAAAGAGAGAATAAATATTTCCTCTTACTACTTTGCTGGGATTTAGCTCAGTGGGTAGAGCGCTGCGCTGCAGTCTCTGAGGTCCTGAGTTCAATTCCCAGCACCGCAAAAGTGGGAGAAGGACCTGGCAATCCACTCCCAAGGCAATCCCAAAACAACCAGCCATTGAAAACCCTATGAGGGTCGCTATGAGTCGGATACCAACTTGACGGCACCTAACAACAACAACAACAACTTATTACTTTGTTGAGCTGTGTCCTCATGGGTCTCAGTTTATTACTGGGTTAAACTTTTTTGGCTATTTGTACCACAATGTTCAGAATTTTTATGTCTTTTGATTCAATTTTCAGCGTTTAGATATCAATTCCAAATTAAATAATATGACATGTAGAAATCAGTGTGTATAAAGGTACTCATATCACCATTGTTATTAACTGCAAAAATTTGAAAACATTCCAAATGGGGAATTGTTAAGTAAGCTAACGTACCTCAAAGTAACCCCACTGTGCAGTCATTAAATATAGGGTTTTTAAGGAAACTTTATGATGTGATGTGGGGAAAAATGTTTTCCTTCCTAATTTTTGAGTAAAAGTTTGACAACGTAACTACTGGTATATTCAGAACAAATGTATAAAGAAGAAAATCTTCAAAGAAAAACTCCAAAATGCTAGCAGTAACTATTTTCTTACCTTTTAAAACTTTTTCTATGTGAATTGTGTAAACTATATTACTATTTTAAAAGAAATATTTATTATTTTGCTTTAACAATAACTTTGAGTATTAGTTATTAATTTATAAAAATTCAAAAATAAATTCTGCTCTATCCATTTGGAAATTAAATTTCCTTTAATCTTTCTGAGCGCCATATAACAACTAAATTTCCTGAATACTCTCCATAATTTTATCAAGTCATAACTAACTTACTTTCTCCAAATATATTTAATATTATTTGACAGCAAAGAAAAGATATCAAGATTTCACACAATATTATTATTTGAATGTAGTTCAAATGCATATCTTCCAGGAAGAACCCTTGATCTCTGACTCAGAAGTAAGCTTCCTCTCTCTTGAACTCTATTCTTTGAGTCTTTATCATGAGTGCCCTGTCCTTGCCACCTCCTCCCAATAGATTGAAAGCTGTTTAAGTTCAGGAACTTGTGTTTATCTTTCTTTTTGGTTCCCAGTGGATATTCATATGTTGATGGTTGATGTGGGCTGGTAGAGTACTTGCCTAGCATACACTACAGTCCTAGGTTTGACCCTAGCATTGAAGAGAAAGTGAGAGAGACAGAGAGAGAGAGAGAGAGAGAGAGAGAGAGAGAGAGTAAAAAAAGAAAAGATAATATGTTAATTAAATGAGTCAATTTATTGTGACAAAAATTCTAATGAGATTGATGCATTTTGATGTCTTAGATACAGAGCTTTGAAGAAGAAAGTGGTAACCCTCTTGACATGACTTCAGGAACTATAGGTAAGAATCCATCAAGGTATGTGATTTCATCAGTGATCTTTCAGAAAGAGGATGAAATAACTGGTAGTTAGGTTTCTTAACACATACAGAGCTTAAATTATCTTCACAAGATGCCCTACATTCATACATCATTGGAGATGGTGAAAACCTAGCAGCAATGCAAATGTAGAAGTAAATTTTAAAATGCTTACCGAGAAAATGTTCAGTGTCCCTGGAGCTAATAGAGGGTTTGGTTTGTCTATCACTAACTCTGATCTGACTACCATGATAGAACAGATTTCACACAGGGATGAGACTAACAAAGTGAATGCTTTCCTGCTCCTACTGTAACTACTTGCATAAGTCATATCATTTTACTGGGCCTCATTCTTTCCTTAAGTAATAAAGCGGTAAGTGCACATAATTTTTAATTCCTCTATCAGTACTTGCATTTTAAATATTGTATGACCTTGATGTTAAGCTCTTAGTGGAAATAACTTGCCTAAATGGAACTTACCAAATCACTTCTTAGAATGATGCTCTGTCATCCCAGACAACAGCAAAGAAGCTTTTCATTACTCCTCCTTATTTTGCCACGTGGTTACCATAGTGATTCAGCATTTCCACAATCCTTCAACTCAGCTAGAAATAGGCAGACATTAGTCAAGCAAAATAGAACAGATGAAGCTAGGGCATTTCCTGGAAGAAAATATGCAAATGTTTAATTTAATTTACTGTGGTGTCAAACACATCTTTTCCATTACACAGTGTATGTATGGGGCTCATTTGGCTAAATGCTGTTTAGAAATTATGCATTAGTAATTATAGGGTCCTGCTGATTACATAAATTGTTATCCTGCTCTTCTAACTAATTACCACATAACCTGCATTGAGGTTTATAAGACAAAATAAGCATCTGTTTTCTATCTAAATGAATGCTTTTCATTGAAGCTGGAGGTACCCTTCTCAATAGGACTGCCTTCCTTGACATTCAATCAAGAAGTCTATAGATATCATATAAGCCTTCCCAGTTATTCCAAAAAAAAAAAAAAAAATCCTTAGGTAGTTAGGCAAATTGAGAGAGTAAAGTAAGGTGATGGTTGTCTAATGGGAATATCTGGACAACAAATGGGATTTTATTATTTTTAAAATAATATTTTAAAAATATTGTTTTTGCTGGGTATGGTGGTACTTGCTAGTAATCCCAGCAACTCCAGGAGGTAGAGGCAGGAGGATCACAAGTTCAAGGCAACAGGCAGTTTGCGTAATTTAGTGAATCCCTGTCTGAAGACAAAACTAAAGAGAGGCTGGGGGTGCAGCTTGGTGGTAGAGCCCTTACAAAGTATGCTCAAGGTGCTAGGTTCAGTCCCTCAATACCACAGAAGAACAAAATATTGTTGTTAACTTAAGGAAAAACAGAACTAAAAACAAAATGAGTAAAATGAGTTGAATTAATGAGAAAAGAGAAAAATTATCATATGCATAATCATCTTGAAGATTATATACTTATATGTAGTTTTAATTCAAAGTTCAAAAGATAACTTCATTTGAAAGATGAGGACACATGGATTCTTCTGAACAGCAGGCTATAGCAGAAGTGATGCTATCGTAGTTTCAAATCGCTGGCTGCTTCTTAACCCATTGGCTGATTCCTGACTCTGGGGATACCTGTTCTTGGAGCACTCCCTCAGGGAACCCCAACCCCTTGTTGTGAGAAGCCCAAGTTACCTTAGGGTGCCACCTAGAGGCACCCTGGTAGACAGCCCTGAAGAAGAGGCCATGTGAATAAGCGATCCTTGAAGTCCAGCCCAGTCAACTTCAGAGATGACTCTAATCCAGATAGCAGAATCCCAGTGGCAACCACACAGCTGAGCTAGTCTACCCATGGAACTATGGGAGATAATGATAAATTTTTGTTTTAACCCACTGATTTCACACAAATAGATGAGGGCACATGTTGATCTCTTATGAATATCTTTAAAACTTACTTAAAAACCATTTTAAGACTGGTTCACCTCTACTTATACACAATATTCTGAATGAATTTCTAAGCGAATTTCAGCAAAGTGACTTCTAATAGGAGTCATATATAAAAGATGGAAACAAAAGCCTCAAATGTACGATCTTCCCTTAGCCCCTGAAAAATTGTCACTGAAATGACAAAGTAATATAAAGAGAAGAAAGAAATATATATAAGTACTATTTCAAGGAGGCATGGTACAGCATTTATATTCAGAACCCTTAAGGAATGTGCAGGATATGTTGTGAGTGAAATTATAGAAAATTCTAGAGGAAGAGCCCATCTAGAGACTGAAGAAAGTGGCTTATTAAAGAACTATACCAATACAGAAAGATCATAATTTGTAAATGAATCTCAAGTAACTATCAAATTGAACATGACATACATTTCCTGACATATCATAAAATAAAAAAAACTCAGAAAAAATCACCACAATGAGATTTAGCACTTTGAAATCAGAGGCTATTTGGAAGAAATGGCCACCATAAACAGAATGACTCAAGGAAACATTAGAAATCCTCATAAAAGCATATTCTCAGTGACATGTATTAGAACATTGTATCTATTAAGAGCAAAATCTCTAATGAGTAAAGATTCCTTTCAAATGATTCTGTTTCTGATAATAGCTAAGTAACTCCTAATGAGCCAGGTCTCCCAGAGATAACTACAAACTCTGGACAAAAGAGTTTCAAAACTCTTACCTAAAAACACTAGAGTGTAAACAATAGCAGGCCTATAGTAAAGATGCTTTCAACCCTTGAAAGAAAAGAATAGTACTGGGTAAGTTTCTTTTAAAAAGAAAAATAAAGTCTTTTAGCCTGAGGGCAGTCTCTAGTTGGCACAATTCTAAAACTCTAATAGGAAGTAGTAGTCCTGCTGGGTATTGTAGTGCAAGCCTGTAATCCCAGCAAAGTGGGAGCCTGAGGTAGGAGGATCACAAGTTTGAGGTCAGAGGCAGCTTGTGCAATTTAGCAAAACCTTGTCTCAAAATAAAAAAATTAAAAAAGGGGGAGCTGGGGTTGCAGCTCGGTGTAGAGCACTTGCTTAGCATGTGCAAGACCCTAGGTTCAATCCCTAACTGCTGAAAAAAAAAAAAGTAGTTTCACTAGACAGAAAAATCAGAAGACAGAGTCTGGGGCAATGGCAGAAGCTAGAATGTGAGGGGTTTGGAGAATTAATCTCAGAAAGGAAAGAGCCAAATTAAAAAATACCCAAATTTGGGGCATGAAATCTACCCATATCTCTGGCCAGTATATGAACTAAATGTGCATAGGAAAGCACTCAAGAATGTTAGCTAAGGCTAAAAGAAGTAAACTGAGATTTCCTTTCAGAGTTTGATTCCAGCCAGGTTTCCTGTCTCTTAAAAACAATATATCATTAGCAATTTCCAGGCAAAATAAGACTAACTGAACATATAAATAAATAAGAAAATATAATCCACACTCAAGAAAAAAGGCAATAATAGAGACAAACCATGAGGAACCCAAGACGTTGGAATCAGCAGATACATGCTAAGAGGTTACAATTTTGCTGAAAGATAAAAAAGAAGATATACTCACCATGAGTGAGAAGAGTAAATCTCAAAAGCAAATTATAATTTATGATGCAGAATTAAATGGAAGTTCTGAAGTTCTATAAGGGAAAAATTATGATTTTTGTAATTCAAAATTCATTGAATGTGGTTAACAGCAAATTGGGCAGGGTGGTGCATGCCTGTAATCCTAACATTCAGGAAACTGAAGCAATAGGCTCATGAGTTTTAGTTTGGCCTGGGCTACATAGCCAGACCCTGTTAATAAATAAATAAATAAATAAATAAATAAATAAAACACTTAACAGTGGATGGTAAATGACAAAAAACAAATGACTTGGTGAAATTTGAACTTTAACACACATATATTTTATACTGTGGTGTCCAATCCTGTCAGATTTCAGAAGCTAATCAGGGTAGGGGCTGGGATTTAGCTCAGTTGGTAGACTGCTGTGTTGCAGTCTCTGAGGTCCTGAGTTCAATTCCCAGCACCGCAAAAATGGGAGAAGGACCTGGCAATCCACTCCCAAGGCAATCCCAAAACAGTCTGCCATTGAAAACCCTATGAGGGTCGCTGTGAGTCGGATACCGACCCGACAGCACCTAACAACAACAACAACAACAACAAATCAGGGTAGGGCCTGGTTAGTACTTGGATGGCAGACCACCTGGGAATACCAGGTGCTTGGGAGAAGGACCTGCCAGCCCACTCCCCCAAAATAATCAGTCACTGAAAACTCTATGAATAGCAGAGAAGCACTACCAATACTGTTTCGCCTGCTGTACATAGGATTGCTATGAATCTGACACTTACTCGACAGCACCTAACAACAACATATGTATCAACAATAACAACATATATTAATAGAAATTATCCAATTTCAATCAGAAGAACAAGGAAAAAAGAGATTTAAAATTATATGAAAAAATTATCTGAGTTTCAGGAACCTGTGGAATACTATTGAAAGGCCAAATAAAGATGTAATTGCAATCTGAGAAAAAAAGGACAGGGAGAACTGGTTAGGGAAAAATATTTGAAGACAAAATGGCAGAAAATTTCCCTAATTCACTCACAGATTTACATTCATAAATTCAAAAATCTTAGCAAATGTCAAGTAGGAGAAATAAACAAAAACTACACCTAAACAATTTTATAATTAAAGTCATAAGAATCAAAGATAAAAGAATATGCTCAAAGCAGACACAAAAATGACAAGGGAACAAAGAGTTGAATAACAGAATATTTCTGATTAGAATCGATTAGAGACCACTGAACAATAACCATGAGACAGAATATAATATGCAATAAAAAACTTTCAATAATAAATATAAAGACGTCTTCAGATAAAGCAATTCATCACCAGCACATATTCTCTGCAAGTTGTGCTAAAGGAAGTTCTTCATATCAAAGATGGGTATTGTGGTGTCATATACCATATGTTGATATAATTCATATAATAATATATAGGATTGAGGATGTGGGAACTGGTAAGTGGATCCATATAGCTACAAGGTTTCTATGTTTTGTAAAAGTGATACAATAGTAAATTTAAGTAGATTGTGAATAAATGAAGGATATACAGAAGGTATAAAAATATTAGAAATATGGCAAAATACTGTACTAATGTTGTTGTCATTAGGTACTGTTGTGTTGAGTGTGACCACGTACAGAAGAGTGAAACACTACTGGACATTGTGCCATGCACACAATCATTTTTCTTTTACATTTGAGGGTGTTATTGCGGCCACTGTGTTTCTTCTCATTTTGAGTCCTGACACATCGGCAAATAGAGGTCTCAGGGACTTTACTCCATTCTCATCATTAAGGTCGACTCTACTTTGAGGAGGCTACTTTTCCCCAGTTGTCTTTTGAATATCTCCAAGCCTGGGGGGCTCATTTTCCAGCATGATATTTGACAGTGCTTCTCTGCTATTCACAGGATTTTCAACAGGTAGTTGTTTCAGGAATGGCTGCTGGGTCCTTCTCCCTAGTCTGTCTTATTCTGGCAGCTCAGCTGAAACCTGTCCACCATGGCTGGCCCTGCTGGTTATCTGAAATACCAATGGGATAGCTTTCAGCATCACAGCAAGATGCAAGCCCCAACAGCACGACAAGCTAACAGACATGTGGAAGACTGTATTAATAGAGAAATTAAAATGTAATTAAAAACTATAATGAATCCAGTAAGTGGCAGGCTGCATAGTGCAGAAAAATAATGGAAAAAAATAAGAGATACGTAAAAAATAATTTAAGAATTAAATAGAAAAAGAAAAAGAAATTAATAAAATGAAAAAATTATCAAGGAAGACAGATCTAACAAATACTTCATAAATGTAAAAAAATAAAAGATGTAATAGGCAATTGGAATTAAACACTTCCTGTCTTTGTTTTGACTGAGGTTCTAAGAAAGATAGATATCAGATATAAAGTCAATCTGTAGCAAATCTATACATGTAGCTTTTCTAAAGAAATTGTAGGAACAATTTCCCCAACTTTTGAATCTTGTGACTCATCAAGGATATAAGAAGGGCATAAGATGCAGAGGGAGAGAGAAAATGGATGGAGAGGTTTCACTGGTGAATTTTGCTATTCTGTTGTTGGAAAGTTTCTATTCCAACCTCTGGAGGATTGTGGATATTAATTAAACTTTTCACCCCAAGCAGTAAGATATCTCCAATAAGTTCACTAATAGAGCAGCTTCATTATATTTAGCAAACACAGTTGCAGTGCAACAAGTACCATTCTATGGGCTTCACAAGCCTGACTTCATTTAATCCTCAAAACCAGCCACTGAGGTGACACTATCATTATTTCTGTATGTTAGATCAGGAAATCAAAGCACAGAGAGGTCTGATAATTAACCCATTCTCACAGATGGTAAAAAATGGTGCCAGATTTCAAATTTAGGATCATCTAACTCGTCTGTACTTTTAAGAACTGACATCTTTTAAGACATCTAACTAGTCTGTACTTTTAAGAACTGAACATGCACCTTTGAAATGATTCTCTGCAATTGGGAGATCGACAACTTGTGCACAAGAACACTAACACACTGGAAGGGGTTGTGACTCCAGATAGAGAGCTCTAGAGAGCATGAGAAGAGTCAACTACTGTATTTGAACATTTCCCCTCAATTTTTCATCTCTGCAATCAAGATATATCTTATAGTTAATGGCAAGACATAGTTTGAGAGAGGTTTCTTCTTTTTCTTTTTCTTTTTCTTGTTGTTAGGTGCCCTCCAGTCAGATCCGACTCATAGCAACCCTAAGTACAGCAGAACGAAACACTACCTGTTTGACAGTTCTTCTCTGCTATTCATAGAGTTTCAATGCTAATTATTTGAAGAGTGGACTGCAAGGTCCTTTTCCCTAATCCTTCTTAGTCTGGAAGCTCAGCTGAAACCTGTCCGCCACAGGTGACCCTGATGGTATCTGAAATACCAGAGGCATAGATTTCAGCATCACAGCAACATGCAGGCCCCCACAGCATGACAAGGTGACAGATATGTGGGGGCTTTTTCTTAGTGACTTAAAATTGATGACATTTTACTTGATGAAAATGGGCATGTTGTTATTGTTAGGTGCCGTTGAGTTGTATCCAACTCATAGCGACGCTCATAGGTTTTCAATGGCTGATTGTTTCAGTATCACCTTGAGAGTGGATTGCCATGTCATTCTCCCATTTTTTTTGTGTGGTGCTGGGAATCAAACCTGAGACCTCAGAGACTGCAGAGCAGCACTCTACCAACTGAGCTAAATCCCAGCCCCGAAAATGGGCATAGAGAAAAGAAAATGCCATCTGATTGAACTATCAGCCCTGCAATATATCATCTTTACACAGCCAGTCTAAACATTAGTGGGGTTTTTGTGCCTTAAAAATTAACAAATAAGCTGGGCATCTTGGTGCACACCTGTAATCCCAGTGACTTGGGAGGCAGAGGCAGGAGGATCATGAGTTTGAGGCCAAAGACAGCCTGCATAACTTAGTGAGACTCACCTCAAAATAAAAAGAAAAAAAGGGGGGGCTGGGGATCTGGCTCAGTAGTGGAGCTCCCTGGGTTCAATCCCCAGTACTAGAAAAAAGAAAAAAAATCAACAAATAAGAAGACAATTCTAGACTCATAATAATTTGAAAATATTATTAAATTAAGTTTTTGGTAGTAAAAAGATAGCTGTTGAGAAATATTTGAGAAAGTTTGAAGAAAAAATGGAGGATAGAGTAAGGACTTAACAAAACAACAACAAATGCTGGTGAGGATGCAGAGAAAAAGGAACTCTTTTATACTGCTAGTGGGGCTGTAAATTAGTTCAGCCACTTTGGAGATCAACATGGAGGTACCTTGTTGTTGTTGTTGTTAGGTGACTTTAGTGACCCTCATGGGGTTTTCAATGGCTTATTGTTTTGGGATTGCCTCAGGAGTGGATTGCCACATCCTTCTCCCATTTTTGCAGTACTGGAACTTCAACTTGGGACCTCAGATTCTGCAGAGCGGTGCTCTACCAACTGAGCTAAATCCCAGCCCAGAGGCACCTTAGAAAACTAAAAATAGAATTACCATATGATCCAGCTGTACCACTTCTGGGAATATACCCAAAGGAAGATAAGTCATCATTCCATAGGGACACCTGCACTTCTATACTTTATGTAGCACTCTTTGTAATTGCTAAGGTATGGAACCAACCAAGATGTCCATCAACAGAGGATTGGATTGTAAAATTGTGGTATCTATACACAATGGAATATTTCTCAGAAGTAAAAAAGAATGAAATTATATCATTTCCAGCAAAATGATAGAACTGGAAAACATTTTAAGCCAGTTAACCCAGACTCAAAAAGAGGGCCTGTGGTTTAGCTCAGTTGGTAGAGTGCTGCTCCACAGTCTCTGGGGACCTGGGTTTGATCCCCAGCACCACAAAAGTGGGAGAAGGATTTGTCAATCTAAAAACCAAATGGCAACCTAACAACAAAAAAAAAGAAAAGAGAAAAAGAAAGAAATACCATGTATTTTCATTCATAAGCAGGAACTAAATCTAACTCAAAGGAAAAGAAATAATGTTACATATACTTATATATATAAATGAGCAATCATACATAACTCAGAATGGAAAATACAAGTGGACCTGATAGGACAGGAAGGGAATCAGCAGGTGGGGGGATCAGTGAAAGTTAGGGAAGGGGAAATGATGAGGGGAACAATGAGGAGGAGTAAAGAGAGAGGAAAAATACAAAATATAAGATGCAATTATATGAATATATGAGAAAAGAGAGGGAGAAAAAATTAGTGAGAGTATAACTCATAGTTGCATATGACTGTCATTACATATTAATTAAAATTCCTACTTTTTCATTTCTTCTTTTATTCATCCTGTTCTATAAAATATGCAAGGTGATGGATGTGCAAGCAAAATTGATTTAATAGTTGCATGATGGATCTATCAAATAAGTTACTACTCTGTACCTCACACTTATAAATTAAAATAAAAGTGGGGCCTGGGTATAGCTCAGTAGTGGAGCATTCTGGATTCAGTCCTTCAGTACAGCAAAAAAGGAAAAAATCACAAACAGGGAGACAATTCTAATTTCATAATAATTTGAAAATATTATTCCACTAAATTTTTTAGTAGTAAAAGTATAGCTGTTGAGAAATGGTTTTTGGAAAATTTGAAGAAAAAGTAGAGTCTAGAGTAGGGACTTTCTTCCAAAACAAAAAAACATGGTACATTCAACCTGGGTGGCTGAGAAGTGTTGTCCACAAGAGTGTGAGCAAGCTTCAGCAAAGTCAACAATGGATGATATTGAATTCTAAGATTAGAAATATCAGGGTGACATTGCAACCTCTAAGACTGTCAAGTGGGAAAGAAGTTATACCCCAAATCTGGAGTGAACATTATTGTGGAAGATGTGGCTTTTGGTAAGAGGAAATAGCCAAGCTGTGGGCAAGAAGTCACATAGGAAAATAAATACTCAAACTCTTCCTCTCTTCCTATCCTCAGATTTCCAGTGGCCAAACCCAGGTTGAAGCCAGAGATTAAACAAGTCTGCAATGCCATCCACATAAGCATATATAGATCAAGGCAGAGAAAGAAGACTGGAGAGGCAAATAGAAACTATTCCACATAGGACACTACTGTCTTCACTAGATGGAAAGCAGGCAAGGCACAGACTAAAGGTGATGGACTGGGAAAGAGATGATAGATAGCTAGGGAGATAATAGACACATATAGACATAGGTAAGTAGGTAGGTGGGTAGGTAGGTAGGTAGGTAGATGAGTAGATAGATGATAAATTAACACATACATACATACATAGAGATAAAAAGATAAGAATTGCAGTAGCAGTATAGATGAGCTAATTCTTTATCATTTAGCTGTTGTTGGTGGTGCCATCCAGTCGGTATCCGACTCATAGTGACCCTGTGTACAACAGGCGAAACACTATTGTCAGTGTTTCTCTGCTGTTTATAGGGTTTTCAATGGCAGATTGATTTTTGGGAGTGGGTTGCAGGGCCCTTCTCCCAAGCCTACAGCACCTGGAGTTCCGAGGCAGTCGCCTATCCAAGTACTAACCAGGCCCTACCCGGCTTTGCTTCCAAGATCTGATGGGATCGGATGCTACAGGGCTATGGCTGCAGGCTTATCATTTACAGTGGAACCAAATGGACTTGGTCTCAAATTCTAGCTAGTTTTACTACTTACACATGACCAGAGCAAGTCAGTTTACTTCTGTATTTCTTATATCCTTAAAGGTAAAGTAATATCTGATTTATAGAGCTGTTGTGAAGATCAAATGAGTTAATTTATGTAGGGAGTTTAGAAGAATGTCTGGAATATGTTAAGCATTTGATAATATATTATTGATATTAAGTTAATAAATCAAGAAATAGCAATATCAGGGTATTATTTAGAAATAAACTACATGACTAGAAAAACCCCAAATGGAAATGATTAAAGGTGGTTATCAGGGAATTTCTTTTCCATTACATAGTCTTTAACTTCTGCATAGTTTTTATGTGTATATTATAGTTTGATAAAAATAAATTAATATTGCAACAAAATTTATTTTATTAATCCAGGTGCATCAGTGAAATGAGAAAACAAAAATGAATATCAAAGCAAAAGGTATCAAATATTGCAGGGCAAAGGGTAACACACAAATTTGTAGAGAGAAAAATACAGATTACTCACAAAGACATTCAAGAATCTTATTAGTAATACTAAGTGACACATGTGAACAAACAAATACACTATACTTTAGAAACAGAAAATATGAGCCAATGATTTTATACCCAGTCATATTCCTTTCTATATGCAAGGGCAACATAATGTCATTTTCAAAGATAAGAGGACTCATCAAGTATATCTTACACTAGCTTTCCAGGACAATGTGTTGAAAGAAGGCAGGCATGGTTGGAACATGAATCAAGGAAGCAAATTTCAGTTTGCTAAGATTCTAATCCCAATTCTAGCAACTGCCACCTGAGTAATTTCAGACAAATGGCTCAATCTCTATGCTTCTGTGACCTCATCGAAAGAAAATTAAAGCAGGATTAACAACAGCATCTTCCTCATGTATTGTTAAAAAGATTAAATAAATTAATACATGTAAAGCTTTTAGTTTATTGGCTTTTTAATTATCCCTCTAATTAAATAAAATATTATTCAAAGTAAAGTATTCTAGAATAATAAATACAAGGTATGGAAATAGTGAAATCAAGTAATAAGACCAACTATCCTTGGTGGCACACACCTCTAGACACAGCCTCCCTGAAAGTGGAGACAAGAGGATCACAAATTTGAGGGCTGCTTAGGCTACTTCGAGAGGTTAAGCCAAGCATGGGGAATTTAGCTAGTCTTTATCTCAAAATCAAAAAAACTTAAAAGAGCAGGAGATATAGCTCAGTGGTAGAGAGTTTGCTTAACATATGCAAGGCTCTGTTTCAATCCCCATTACCGTGCGCGCGCGCACACACACACACACACACACACACACACACACACACACACAAGTAATAAGGCCAACCAAACATGCAATTAAAGTTTAAGTAAGCATTTTCAAAACTTTTGAAACAAATAAAATGTTATAACTTGGGTTAAAAATTATAATAATGACTTGCTTAAATTCTCTTTTATTACAACAAGCTTACCAAAGGTTGGACATTAAGATGAGAAAAATAAAGACAAAAACTAAATGGGGTACTGGAATATTAAAATGGAATAGTATATACTTTAAGGCAGAAGAAAATATTAAAAATAAAATCATTTTTTAAATTAATCAAAATTATAAACTTCATTTAAGAATTAACAATTATGAATCATTCCGTACCAAGTAACTTAATATCCAATAATAAAAGTTGACTTCTTCAACTTGTAAAAAAGTCTCTACAAATCAATCAGAACAAGATTTGTTAGATGCTGTCAAGTTGGATCCAACTTATGGTAACCTTGTGTACAACAGACAAAACACTCCCCAGTACTGTGCCATGCCCGGCACTATTGTCAGTGCTTCTCTGCTATTCATACTGTTTTCAATGGCTGATTGCTCCCATAAGTGGGCTATCAAGTCCTTCTCCCATTTTTGCAGTGGTGGGGGTTGAACCCAGGGCCTTAAAGAATGCAAAGCAGTGCTCTACCAACTCAGGTAAACCATAGCCCATTAGATTAATAGGGAAAGGAAATACACAGACTGTCTTGAGGAAAAAATATAAAAATTCTACAAGAATGGTAAAACATGATCAATCTCACTTTTTCTTTACTTTTTTTTTTTTTTTTTTTTTTTTGGCAGTACTGGGGATTGAACCCAGGGCCTTATGCGTGCTAAGCAAGTGCCCTACCAATGAGCTATACTTCTAGCCACTTTTTTTTTTTTTTGAGACAGGGTCCTACTAAGTTGTGCAATCTGTCCTTTTTCCTCAACTTGTGATCTCCCTGCCTTTGCCTAGTTGTTAGTATTTACAGGCATGCCTAGCCAACCTTACCTTATCATATTGTTGTTGTTAGGTGCTGTCAAGTTGGGTTCAACTCATAGCAACCTTCATAGGATTTTCATTGGCTGGTTGTTTGGGGATTGTTTTGGGAGTGGATTGCCAGGTCCTTCTCCCATTTTTGTGGGGCTGGGAACTTAACTCAGGACCTCAGAGACTGCAGCGCAGCGCTCTACCAACTGAACTAAGCACATCTTTCTCCTGCTAGGGATCAAACCTGTACCCTCAGAGAGTGAAGAGCAGCACTCTACCAACTGAGCAAAACCCCAGCCCCCATTATCATATTAGCAAATATTTAAAAGTTTAATAATACAAAATGAAAATGAAAATATAAAACATATACTCACTCACCACTGATTAGAAGTTAAATTGTCATAATTACTTTGAAATGTGACCTATCAATACCTCACAATTTAAATAGCTGCATCTCTTGAAGCAATTACTCTAGTTCTAGAATTTAACCTGGTAGTAGACTCCAATGTACACAGACTGCAAAAACATACAAACTAGAGACAGCACATATACCAAAAAATATAATCTACTTTAAGAAATTATGGTACATCCTTATATTAAATGCTATTCAGTCATTAATTTGAAAACTAAGGAACAAGTTTTTATAGAAAGATCTCTTAGACATAGAGGTATTAAATGAGAAAAGAAATGATGCAAAAATTCTATACATGTACCCTTTCATATTAAAGAGTATACTTCTGCTGGGAGAGAGTATGCAAACAATACTTCTGGAAGGATGTAGAAGGAATTGTTATAGATAATACCTTTAAAAAGAGAAAGTGAAATGTGTTAATTGACACTTTTTAATTTTCTTTTGTTGCCATGCTTGTATGTTATTTTCATAAAACTGCATACCAAAAATTTCTGGCAACAGGAAATATACAAAATAAAAACAGGTCATTTTAATATTAGTCTCAGATTTTTATAGATCAAGCATGAAATATCAAAAGGATATTAATGCTGTAATTGATAATATGCACTCAATTCAAAAATATTGAAATAAGTATCCTGTGCCAGTATTCTTACAATGTTTATATCTAACAACTTGTAAATGCAAAGATTATTTCACAGATTTATTATATATACACAAGTACAAAGTATAGGTCACTTTTCCATTGACACAAATGTAATGCAGTAACATTTGAATTCAATAATAAAAGCAGAACATTTTCCAATCCCAAATGACAAATAACAAACTTAGTACTTGTGGGTTGGGCCCTTCATCCTAAAAAAAAAGTGCAGAAAAATGTATGACTATGAATTCAGATAACTTAAATAATGATGAAGATATTTCACATAAAATCAGAATTATACCAAAAGCAGTAATCTGAGGCAAATTCATAGCATTAATTGCTTTTATTATCAAATAAGAAAATAATTGTCTCCAGAAATCATCATTAAAATGATAAGATAAACATAAGAATGATGAAATAAACATAAGTAAAAGCAAGAGATTAATAAAGAAAGTTGAAATTAATACTATGGAAAGAAGAAACAAGTTATTTGATAAGTCTGAGCACTAAATTTTTTACAGGAGAAAAAGACAAAGCTACCCAAAATAAATGGTAAAAGACAAAAAAGTCATACAAACAAAATTAGAAAATCAAAATAAAATTAAAAAATAAACACTGATATAGAAAATAAATAACATATTATGCAAAACCTATTTTTAAAGTTACAGAGGAACACCAGTATAACCAATGTAATTAAAATCAGACATAATTACTATGGATTCTGTTTCAGGAATGTGTGTTGCATATTATATCTTTTCTTTATATGTAGAGTTTGTGTATATATAGTTATATATAATGATATTCTACATATTATAAATTTTATATTGGTATTATATTATCAATATTCATATTGTATATAATATAGCCAAAATTAACAATATTATATGTAGGCTAAATAAAGAAATTTAGTATTGTAGCCTACTCATATAGTTGAATCATACACACCAATAATAATAAACAAGCAAGTTAATTTATTTGCATGGATAAAATCACAACTATAACATGGGGGTAAATAATCACAACTGGATGCATGTACATATAAAATATACATTAACTTTAGCAACATTCATTGTGTACTAAAAGTGCACATAAAAGTAAAAGCAAAAAAACATTGTGAAGGAAACTATAAATACCAAACTCAAGACTCTGAATTCTGGAAGAAGAAAGGAGAGAGGAAGTAAGACCAGAAAATGTTGAAGCCAAAGCTTTTCCTGAAGGTGTAATGTTTCCTTTTCAAAAAATTCTGAACTATGACAAAATGTTAAATTTTAATACTGCCGTCTGGTGGCTACAGGAGTAGATGTGTGGTGTTATTTTGTATACTTTTCTATGTATTTGAAAAATTTGCAAATGTTTCAGGGGTAGGATTTAGCTCAGTTGGTAGAGTACTGCTCTGCACTCTGTAAGGCCCTGGGTTTGATGCTTTTTATGGCAAAAACAGAAGGACCTGGCAGTCCACTTCCGAAGCAATCTAAAACAATCAGCCATTGAAAACTATGAGGGTCACTTTGAGTCAGACCCAACTCAAAGGCACCTAAGAACAACAACCAAGTGTTTCACATTTTCTTAATAACCAAAGATGTCAGAAGGAATTTTACTAAATAAGAAACATAGGTGAGCAATTTTCAAACTCAATTTTAATCTAAGAAAAAGAAATTTAAATTTTACTCAGACAAATGAATTATTAAATACCTGGAGGTTTAAGTGTTCATGTAATCTAATGTTGGCAAGTAAAACCATAGAACACTATATATCAGCTATCTTCAACTGTGCTTGCCTTCTGACCTAGGTGTACTCGCTAAAAGGTATCCTAAGAAATTATATGAAGTGTGAAAATTTAGTACTGGCCTAAATATCCAATAATAAAAATTGTTTAAATAGTGACACATAAAATGGAAGACCAGGCAATCATTAAAAATGAGAATAAAGCGGCTTTTTCATGACACAGGGGTTGAAGACATAGTTAAGAGACAAAAAGAAACCGTAAAGTTCAGTGTAAATTCCTACAGAAAAACATTTCCATTCTTTTACCTAAGATTATATATATCATCTGTATAACACACATAAAAATTGCACATGAGGTAAATGAGAATTAATAGTTTGGCAATCATCTGATGGTTTCAGGCAATTTTCTTTCTTCCTTTTACATTTTATAGTGTAGGGACTTAATTTTTAGCAAATTTTTAGCCATGACTCCTCCCACAAGAAGACAGATAGGTAGAAAGATAGATCCATCAATTACAGTGATGACAATGGTGGTCCTTGATAACAGAATTGTACCTAATTTTTCCTTCTCTTGCTTATCTGTATCTTCTAATTTGCCCAAAACAGAATAAGTAATCATTCAACAAAGATAATCCTAAATGTTAATGTTTACAAATTGGATATATTTGGGGAATAAGTAAGAGTATTGAAGTCTTGCTAATAGGCTTTTTGTTCCAAAGCAGATTTAGAAAAGGTAACTTTGAAATATCTTTTATAATCTGTCTCTGGGTTGGTCTTCATCCTCCTGAGTTACCATTAAACATTAGATTCCGTTTATTCTCTCTGCCTCATCTTTTGGTGTTATTTCAAAGGGAGGGAGGTACTACTTGGGATACCATTCTCCTTTCCTTTTTTTGTGCGTGGTATTGGTGAGTTGCATATGCGGCCTCACACATGCCTTTTGCAAGCACTCAACCCTTGAGTTGCACGCCCAGTCCATTTTTCACTTTGTACTTTTGAGACAGGGCCTCACTAAAGTTATGCAGGCTGCCTCTTGCCTCGAACTTGTGATCCTCCTGCCTCCCCCTCCCGAGTTGCTAGGATTACAGGCACAGCGCTACCTTGCCAGGCTCCCATTCTCCTTTCTTAAGCAGATTACTCATCTCCTGCTTCTCTTCCTCTTCCTTTTTGCTACTGCTACTCTTGATAAATGATACCTCTACTGGTCTCATCTGGAGAAACTATACCTATTTGCTAATGTTTCTCTCTCTCATGCTAACTTTTGCTCCAGTTGAAGGCAGAATCCTTGTCGTATTTACCCTGTATCTCCAAACCAGGTTAAACAAGTGCTCCACCACTAACATGCAGCCCCAGCACAAGAGTTCCCATCTGATTCAACAACAGTGACTTAACTGTGCAACAGTTCATCATATGCAGAGTACTAATGACTGTTCTTAAAATATATGGCATGGTATTCTTAGTGATTTTATTGGTGTGAGTTTCAATACAATCATCCCTTAGTACCAAGGGTAGGTTAGTTCCAGGACTCCCTGGCAGATATCAAAATCCATGGATCCTCAAGTCACTTGTAGAAAATTGTGTAGAATTTGTATATAACCTACATACATCCACTTATGTTCTTTAAATAACCTATATATTACTTATAATAACTAGCATAACATATTATATTATGTTCATTTGTATTATATTTATTGTTGTTATTATTTTCAAATGTTTTTGTTCATAATCAGTTGAATCTGCAGATGCAGAACCCATGAATACAGAAGGCCAAATATATTTGTGTGAAAATAATGTATCTAACTTGTGTATTCCTTCCAAATCTATGGATCGGTACTTTATGTTTGCAGGTTGCATTTAGTCCTGAGTAATGTAGACTTGTATATTTCAGTTTTGCCCTCATCCCAGCAGCACCTCGCAGAAAGTTGGTTTACCTGAATATACGTGGAGTCTGTGTAACTTTATATCCTAGATCAATTATTTATTTTTAACAAGAGCAGTTCATTGTTAACATATCAATAATTTACATTGATACATAGATTTGCAGCATCCTGAGCAGGTTCAACTACATTGTCTAATACAACCATCACATTAATATTTCTCTTTTACAGACTAAATAAATACCAACAAATTAAATAATTAGCCTAAATGTACACAGCCTGCAAAAGGGAGGACCAAAACTCAAGCCAGGGCAAATCTAGTCTTCCTTACATCCTGAATTCACGTATTCAATAAATATTTAATGAAAACTTACATGTACAGAAACCTGCTCTGGGTGTTAGGGATATAAATAGAAGGTAAACACAAGGTAGTTTCATGGAACTTGTATCAGGAAAAACTGATCAGTTATTGAATTATGAAAGAAAATGTAACAGCTGAATAGAAAGCTGGTAACATCCAAGAAAGAGCCAGGCATGGATCTGAGAACCTTGCTAAAGCATCTTTTAAAGTTCTCGGAAACATCTAATGAGTGCATACATTGTGCCAGCTGAGGCTCCAGGCACTTTACATGTATCAATTCAAGAATCTTCCCTTGGAGGTGACCTGTATTACCACTCCTGTTACACAGATAAGGAAACTAAGGTAGAGATGCTGCAGCTGCCCAGAGCCACACACTGCAGAACCCCCTAAGTGCTTTTAATTCTGGTTGCCTTGTGAATGGACCTTGAGCAAATGCCTCTGGCTGTGCACTCTTAGCACTTGTCTTAAATCCTAGTGCAGGGAAGCTATTCAAAAACAAAGTTGCTTAAAAATAAAAGAAACTGAGATCATGAGTCTCAGAAGATACTGATTTTTTCAGTAACCTCTTACGCATGTATCCATTTTGCCCTTTCTAGCTTCATACCTGCATTATTGCCACTGGCCTCCCAAGTGTTATAGCTTTCTAATGTGGAGGTAAAAATGGACTCTACTGTCACTCAGGAGGACTGAAGTGCTCCTATCTTTCATTATTTGTTTGCTTTGGGTATTGCTATTTGTTTTCAGGGAATCAGTGCATATGGAAAAGAGGGATAGCCAAAATGAAGGGAACTGAACACCAGCCACTGCCTGTTCACAAGACAGATTAGGACCAGGACACTGGTGGAGAACAAGTCTCAGCGGCCTTGTCCCTTGGCTCAGTCACCTGGCCTCAATTTGGGTCCAATTGCTTAATTTTCTGCACACTCTGTGAAAGCCAATTCCCATGCCTCTCTGTGGCTTCTTTATATTTCTCTATAATGTAGTCTCTGGCTGTTTAACTGCAGCAGGCTTTATGATAAGGGTTGTTGTTTGTATTTTTCCTTCGTTGGCAGTAGGCATAGACTTAATTTTAAAAGACGCACTCAAACTCAAACAGCCCTTAACGCCTTGCACAGAAAGCGGGATTTTTCTGGCCTTGTTTTTAAAATATTACAATTTTTATTAGGCAATTTTATCATTGTTATAAATAAGTAATTGTACTGGGGAGAAGGGATAATCCTTATTTAATTAAATTCATCTATACTCCCAGGTTGGCAGCAACAAGACATATGTGAGACTAATACCCACAGCCTGCCTCTTTGCATGTGCAATTAAAAATTCACTCTACAGTAGCACTGGCAGTTTAGTGTTGCTTTTGGCATTTACAAATTCTTTTATTTTGTGACTTTTTTTTTACCATACACATATGCTGGAGCAGATGTTGCTTATTTGTTGTTTATTCAAATCTGTAGGCTCTGGCAGCTAACTCCATTGTTCTGTAATGAAGCTTTATTCACTGTCCTGTATTAGGACTGAGCGCCTGCACGAGAGGCTGAGTTCGTTCCCAGTAGGACGCCACAGTTATTGCCCTTGTAGTTGGCTGTTTATAGTTGGAAGCTTGCACTGGGGAGAAAAGCAGCAACAACAAAGGGCCGGGTGGTCATGGTCGGGGCGAGTGCAAGAGAACCAACAGGAAGGTCATCGAGCTGTCCTCTGCTCTGTGTCTGCCCGGTGGTCTCCGCCTGCCATCCAGGCTCATCTGCTGTGGGGATTTGGTGCCTGAGACTTGGAAGCATTTTCTTCCTGCTCTTTTTTTACTTTCCTTTTCTTTTTCTCTCTCCAGTTATTTATTTTCTTCATAAGCAGGATGTATACAGCATCCTCCCAGTCTCACCTGCATCCTTATTTCCAGTGCATCCATACATTCATTAATAACCATGCTAAGCCATAGGAGTTCTGTCCAACACAAACCTGTTTCTTCACTAGGTCACACCTTCATTGCATCTTTCCTCATCCAGATACTGCTTTTGGCTGCCTATGTCTTGGGGGCAGCAACACTTCATAAAATGGAGAATGTCAGGTCCATGTTGACCATAATAAAGACCTGCTGCTCCCTAGAGCTCAGATGCCAATTTGGAGACATTTACCTTCTGCAAAACCCCTATCTTGGCCAGGAGGCAATCAATCAGAGATGTAACCACCTCCATCTGGCCCATGATGACATGGTACCTCACTATTAACACATTTGTGATTCATCTTGTCCCAGCAAGCGGTGCCAGGGATCAAACCCCATCCTTCCTCCCCATGGCAGCTGGGAGCTTCCTAGCTTCCCAGCGTGCAGAGTTAACACATTGGCTCCTGTGACATTGCAAGTAACAATTCTTTTAATTATCACACCTTCCCTCCCCCTACTCACCCACTCTGCAGACATTTTGGCACCATGGGGATATTTTGCAGCCGGCAATCAGTACTTGTCTTAATTGACTGAGTATGTTCCAGCATGAAGCCTGGTATCACCCACTATCAAACGAAAAGGGCAGTTGCTTGGTGGGAGGTTCTATAGATACAACACCTTTCACTTGTGTTTTGGAGGGCAAGAGGCTTTTAATTCCATAAGGATGCTATAGTGTTCACCCGTATTTTTCAAAATTTTGATTTCTCTTAATTATCTATAAAATGAACATGAATCTCCTTAGGATTAAATTTAAGATCTTTCTCATTTGGACCTCAGTCCATCCTGACAGCCTTGCTTCCTCTCCATCATCTAGACTCTATGTGTATTTGGTTGCTCAGCATCCCTCCAAGGCCCCCATTTTCACATCTCTGAGGCCGCATCACTTCATTTTTATAGAATCCACTTCTCATCTCCTTTTCATCTTCACGTGTCAAAAATCATCCATCTTTCAAGGTCTCAGTTCAGTCATTGCCTCTTCTGCTGTGTACTCAAATAGCTCTACTTCCCAGTGATACTCCTTCAGTGCTTGCAGAAATGTACATATATACTTCCACCATAGAATTTGAATCATTCTGCTGTGTATTATAATTAGTATTATAATTAGCCATATGTAAAGCTTGTGTTCCTAACTTTATTTCTTTTAAGGACACTTCACATGCCTCTATTATAGTGATCTCTCAGCTAGGAGTTGGCATTCCATCTGCAGAGGGATTAGCATGCGGGTTAAAGAAATAGCAATAAACTTTCATAGAGCATTTTGTGTGCTAGGCACGACACAAAGCACTTTACATTCTTAACTCATCCTCAAAACCACCATGAGAGTAAGTAGAGTTTATTCCCATTTTACAGATGAGGGAACTAAACCTCAGAGAGGATAAGGAATTGGCCCAAAGTCACCCAGCCAGAGTAACTGAGCTAGGATTCACAGATCTATCTCATCCTAAAGCCTTTGTTCTCATTAGACTACCCGTCTGTTTTCCTAGCCAAGAAAAATAAAATTAACATTACTATGTTAGAATAGTTAAGATATTACCCTAAAATAAAACTGTAGATAGAATAGATTTGGGGTTCAACAAAGCAAATACTGCTGTATTTCTAAGGAAATATTAAAATAAAAGTCTATTCATATGATTGAAATAACCCACCCCAAAAAAGAGAAAAAAAACAAAATTTATGGTTTAAGTAGGAACTTTGTATGTTGGGATTTAGCTCAGTGGAGTGCTGCTCTGCACTTTCTGAGAACCTGGGCTCGATCCCCAGCACTGTGAAAATGGGAGAAGGATGTAGCAGTCCACTCCCAAAAAAACAAAACTGAAACAATCAGCCATTGAAAACCCTATGAGGGTCACTATGAGTCAGACCTGACTTGATGGTACCTAACAACAACAACAAAGTGTATTTAAATTGAAGCTTAAAATAATAATTATTATATTATTTACATATTACATTATTGATTTTTATACCAATAATACATATGAGTAATAACTAATAATAAGTATAATTCTAAACTCCTCTTATCCCCTGGAACTATGCTAGGTATGAAAATGAACATAAGCTGTCTTTACTATGCCTCTTAGGAAAATAAACTTTGATATTTAAAAAGAAATGTATTTCTGAAACTTCTCCCTGAGTAGTTTATGTCAGGTATGAAATCAAAAAGCCTTTGTTTTAGCCTAGAGTTGTTTTGGAAGTAGTGAGAGATGTAATCTCCCCCAGGCCCTATTGAGCCTAGAGAGTTCATCATGGAAGGAAGGGAGAAGATGACCAGAAAAGTTGATAGTAGCCCCTGAAGATGTCAGAAGGAAAGGTCAAGATGATGTATATTAGAGACTTTTTTTTTATCACTGACCAAGTGTTAGTATAAAACTGTCCAAGGTGAATATTGCATCAAGAAATGTAGTCCAAGCTAGGTGCAGTAGCCCACAGCTATAATCCCAACAACTTGGGAGGCTGAGGCAGGAAGATCGTGAGTTTGAGGCCAGAGGCAGCCTGTGCAATTAGTGAAACCCTGTCTCAAAATAAAAAAAAAAATTAAAAATGGGCTAAGGGTGCAGCTCAGTGGTAGCAAGGGGCTGGCCTCAACTCCCAAGTACTGCCAAAAAAGAAGAAGAAGAAGAAGAAGAAGAAGAAGAAGAAGAAGAAGAAGAAGAGGAAGAGGAAGAGGAAGAGGAAGAGGAAGAGGAAGAGGAAGAGGAAGAGGAAGAGGGAGAAGGAGAAGGAGAAGGAGGAGAAGAAGAAGAAGAGGAGGAGGAGGAAGAAGAGGAGGAGGAGGAGGAAGAGGAGGAAGAGGAAGAGGAAGAGGAAACTAACATAAAAAATAATAAAATAAAAATAATGGGGAAAAAAAAAGAAATCTAGGCCATTAATTAAGGAGTTTGTGTTTTACCAGAAATCCCAAGTTGCATGGAATCAATGTAAAACTCAACAGGTTGGGAGATAGCAAGGGGAAACTCCCAGCTTCCCACCTCCTTTTCAGGAGTGTGTTGGATAGAAGATCACAGATCCACCCTGTGAAGCAAACATCATCCTTTATTATGAGCATCAGACTGTGGAAAGGATTGAGCAAATAAAACTCAATGAGATGAGAACTGGTACGGGAGAGGTTTTGGATATTGGGAGTGTTCCTGCCATAACTGATCTTATTCTAGGCTTTCTGGACTGGAAAAGAGAAAGGGCGTTTCCTGGCCTAGCCTTCCCCAGGAAAGTTGAAGCCAGGGGTGAAACGTGGTCTTCTTTCTGGGAAGAAAGGTTGGAGAGTGACTCAGAGCCAGAGCAGCTGAGATTTTGATTGGTTTCTTCTACTGCCAACTCTGTCAGCTTCTGGAGCCCACACAGAACTCAGTGAGTGACATAGTCTATTTCCTTCAGCATGAGCAGTTTGCCCACCTGCATAGCAGGCTCACAAGTTTAACCTTGGTCACAGATGGATGCACCAACCAATAGGATCTAACATTTATTTTATAAAATCTAACAGGGTATACAGACTTGTAGATATTCTATTTTCATTAAATGACTTCCTTTTAAAAATTATGTAGAGTTAGCCTACATGGAGTTTCAAATTTCTGTTTTATCATTATTCTTACTATATTAATAGAAAAACAGTAGTATAAATTCTTGCTGCTGAGAATTATGGCTATTTAAAAGCCAATATTTGATGTCTGTTAACTGGAAAGTGAACCAATTATGATTTCGTAGGAGTCAAAGATTGTGACATATATAACCTGGTAGTCCCGTGCTTAAGTGTTGGACCTGACACATATTGGAAGCTCAATAATTGCTTGTTTAATGGATGAGTAGGATCAACAAAGATTTCTCAGGAACTGTATTTCTGCCTATGACAAAAAGTCAACAAAGCTTTTTTTTAAACTAAATTTCTTCATAGTGTAGAGATACAGGCAAGAGGTAAGAGTGGGCAAGAGAACTCATGATGGTCAAGCATCAGAGACTTAAATTAATCCAAAGTCATGTAGATATGACTTTGCAAACATAATATAGTACAATATCATAAATTCCTATTGCTCTGTTTGATGTAGAAAAAGAAGTTTGAGTTTAAGGAAACAAAAATTATGACCATTATTTTCAAATATTAACATCAAATACTATATCAACTGGAGTTTTCTTCAGGGAAATTAAAGAAGAAACTGAAAGCTTGCATGGAGATGTGGGGGGAAAACAAAGACATAGACTAAGGTATTTCTAACAAAGTATTCTGAGTAGCTCCCCAGACTACGGATTGACTGATTGTTATGATTGATCAAAGATACACTGATTATTTTCTTTTTTATTATTTTCCTTTATGCATATTGTCCAACTCTTCCTGTGTCTTCCAATATCTTTTCAATATATTTTTTCACATTGTAAACTTTTACATATCAGGTAAGCTAACAACAACAAAAAAAACCTAATAATTTCAATTTACCCTTAGCAACTTCCAGCATGGTAATTTCTCTTCTTTTTACCTCTGGATGGGATATTTTCAAGGCCTGTTATGAAGCTGTCATCCTTGGATTTCCTCTTATCTTTTTCTTGGATTAGGTTCTCTCTCTCCTAGAGCTAATGTCTTCCTCTTTCTTTAGTTACGTCACTTATTTTTTAAAGAGATCATACTCCAAAAATTTCATTAGATTTAAGGAATGCAAAATCAGAAAAGAGAGCTCTGCCCTGAGTGTGCTGTTCCTACTGACCAGATGCCCATTTGTCATTTTAGAATATCTTAGCATCATCAACTGGGAGATTCCTTTGGATGGGATTCTGATTGGATCTCCTATTTCTGAAAACTTCTCTATCTTGATTAATACTTTCACTTTGATGGAGAAATATCTCCAGCACTTTCCTAAGAAGTGTCCAAAAGGAGAATATCTTTTGAGAACTTAGATATCTAAAAATGTTTTATCTTACCCTCACACTTAATTGATACATTAGCTCAGCATCAAATTATAGGTTCATGACCATTTCTTCCAATATTCTGAAGCTTTGTTCCATTATCTTCTTCCTTTCACTGCTGTGCTGTTGGGAAGACTAAAGTCACAGTGAGCCCCATTTTATTTTTCTCTCTCTTTAGAAACTTATAGACTTTTTTGTTGTTGTTGTTGTCTCTACGGTTCCTAAGATGACATAGTGATGTGTATAGACATATTTTCATCCATTGGATTGATTACTCAGAGTTGACTTCAATCACAAGTTTATGCCCTTCTGCTTTAAATTATTTGTTAATTTTCTAACACTAGTTTTCCCTCTTTTTCTTCTGGAAATTAAATAATTTGAATATTGACACTTATCAACTGGTCCCCTAATTTTTACTTGTTTTCCACTTCTTTATTCTTTAACTGTAATTTCTGGAAGTCTTATTCAGTTTGTCATCCAACATTTCTATTGGATTCTGCTGAAGTTTGGCTCTGAAATGTCCCCCAAAGGTCCATGTGTTGAAGGCTTGATTCACTAGCCTGTGGCGTTATTGGGAGGTGTGACCTCGTGGAAGGATGTAAGGCCATTGACAGCATATACTTGAAGGGGATATTGGGACACAGTCCCACCCTATCTCTCTCTGTTTTCCTGCTGCCATGAGGCAAGTAGGCCTCCTCTGCCATGCACTCCTACCATGATGTACTGTGCTGCCACATAAAACAAAAGGGTCAAGTCACTGTGGGTTGAAACCTCTGAAACTTGAATCAGAATAACCATTTCCTCCTTTTAAATTGATTGTCTTAGGTATTTTTTCACAGTGGTAGAAAGCTGACTAACACAGAGTCATTTCTGCTTTCATATACTTGTATGAGTTTCAGGTTCTCAGAATCCCAGAATGCTTTTTGCTCCATAGCATCCTACTCTTGTGTTGTGGTTGCAATTCTTTCCTTAGCTCTTTGAATACATAAAGAATAGTTCATGTGTATGCATGTTCATGTGTGTGTATGCATCTTTTAGGTTTTCTTCTTGCCACATAGTTTCTGTTTCTTTCTGATCATTTTTTCCCCATTTGCTTGTTGTATTCTTTAGTTTCCATGTTGGAAATTATCTTAGATACCTAGCAATCTTTGATTGCATATTCATGATTAAGAATGAAAATCTAAAAATCTCATTAAAAATTCTGAGTTAGTGTGGGAAGTTTATTGAATTTAACCTTAACTGTAGATTGATCTAAAATAGAAAAAAAATTTAGAGGAGCCCCTATATTGATATATTTAGATCATTTCTCTTGGATCACTCAGAGTACTCAGGGAACATTCTTCAAATCCCCTGTCTAAAATAATAATCAGTCAGTTGGCAATCACGAAACTTAGTCAAAAAGAGCTTAGAGGTTTTGGCTTTCAGTATTCAGTATATGCATATCTATAATATGGTAGGCACAGCATCAACTGAAGATCACTGGATCCTCTGTTTTCTCAGATCCAGTGAATGAACTTCCATTATTTTGCTTATTTAGAGGTGGTCATTCAATATTATGGGCTTAGATGGAGGGGAATCCAGGGCTTACCTGCTTCCCAAGCAGTTCTTATTCAATCTTGTTATCTTCATGCTTTCCTCTCCCTCCAGTTCTGGAAGTCATTGCCACTGAGAGTTCCTATATCTTTTGATGATTCTGAGATATGCATAGGACTGGTTCTCATTTTTGTTGTTTTATGATTTCACTTCCTCTAGGAAGTCAGTTACCCTCTTCTTTCTGTTTTCTACTCCTTAAAAATGGTGTTATCTCCTTCCCTGAAATGTTTTTGTTCATTCTTTAATTCATTAATTTATTTTTATGCCAACTGTATTGTAATATAATTTGTGGTTGTTAGGTGTGGTTGAGTTAGTGTCTGACTCACAGCAACCCTAATGTACAACAGGTAAAACAGTATTGTTAGTGCTTCTCTGATGTCCATAGGGTTTGCAATGGCTGATTGTTTTTTGGGAGTGGGCTTCTGGGTGCTTCTCCCAAGCCTGTAGCACATGGTGTTCCCAGGTGGTCTCCCATTCACGTACTAACCAGGCCTGACCCTTCTTAGCTTCCAAGATCTGATGGGATCTGATGACACAGTGGTACAGATGCAGGCTGCAATATAATTTATATACCACAAAATATTATATACAATTTCATGGTTTTTGGATATTCCCAATGTAGGATTATCATCACTAATTTTAGAAAATTTTCGTCACTCCCAAAATGAATCTCATACCCATTATTAGTCATTACATTTCTGATGTCCCGTCTCCCTAATATATGGCAATCAATCTATTTTCTCAGTGCATATTCTGAACATTTTATATAAGTAGAATCATACAATAATTGGTCTTCTATGAATGACTTATTTCATTTATCAGAATGTTAAGATTCTTCTATGTTACAGCATGTATCAATACTTTATTCCTATTGCTGCTAAATAACAGGGCACCAAATGTGCAGGTTCAACACATTACAGTTTAGAAGGTTCGAGTTTAGTTTGGATCCTGGTTTAAATCCTAGGGCTTCAAACCAAACTCATACTTGAACACTGAACTTGTTGCTGTTCAAGCATTTTAAAATTTTTTTCTGAACCCAAACCTGAGCCTCAAACCAGTGAAAATTTGTGTTCAGGTTCAGCTTTTAATGTTTGGGGATTTTTTTAATCATTAGCTATTTAACAATTTTTTAAGTTGAAAAGATTTTGTTTATGTACACATAGAATTAAACTTTCAAATCCAAGCCTAAACCAAACCCAAACCCTCTAAATCTTGACATATTGAACCCAATTTTTCATGAATTTGAAGCCCTGTTAAATAATAGTCTATTGCATTGACTTCACACATTTTATTCATCAGTTGATAGATGCTAAGGTAGTATCTGCATTTTGACTATTATGAGTAATATTTCTATCAACATATTTAAATGTTTGTGTAGACATACATTTTTACTTCTCTTGGGTATACCCTTAGGAGTTGAATTGCTAAGCCACGTGGTAACTCTCTGTTTAACATTTTGAGGACTTGTCTAATATTTTGAGGATGTGTCATAGTGTTTTCTTTTCTTTTTTCTTTTTTCTTTTTAATGCGGTACTGTGGGTTGAATCCAGGGCCTCACGCTTGTATGCTTTGCCAGTGCTGTACCACTGAGCTATATCCCCAGCACATTTTTTTTTTTTTACTTTTTGAGACAGGGTCTCACTAAATTACATAGACTGCCTCTGTTCTCGAACTTGCCATCCTCCTGCCTCCACCTCCTGAGCCAGTTATAAAATATTTTGAATACCTAAAATAATAAATGTTTTAAAAGTAAACATAGGAGTAAATCATAGTTCCTTGGGCTATGCAATGGTTTCTTAGATATTGAACTAAGAGTACAATCAAAAAGAGAATAATACATACTGAGTTTCAATTGACACAATCAAGAAAATGATAAGACAACCCACAGAATGGAAGAAAATATTTGAAAATTATATATATGGGACTTATATCTAGAATACCTAAAGAGCTGTTAGAATTCAACAACCAAAAGATAACCCAAATTAAAAATGAGCAAACAATTTGAAATCGTTTCTCCAAGTAGTTATACAAACAGTTGATAAGGATATAAGAAGTTGCTTAAAATCATTAGTCATCAGGAAATGTAAATCCAAACCATAATAAGCTACCCTTGTTGTTGTTAGGTGCCATTGAGTCATGTTTGACTCATAGTGACCCTCATAGGATTTTCAATGGCTGATTGTTTGGGGATTGCTAATTTTTTTAGTGTTTTATCATTGTTGTTGTTATTGTTAGGTGCCGTCGAGTTGGTATCTGACGCATAGTGATCCTCATAGGGTTTTCAACGGCTGACTGTTTCGGGATTGCCTTGGGAGTGGATTGCCAGGTCCTTCTCCCATTGTAGTGGTGCAGGGAATTGAACTCAGGACCTCAGAGACTGCAGCACAGTGCTCTACCAACTGAGCCAAATCCCAGCCCTGTTTTATTACTAGAGTGTTATATTTGTCAAATGACTTTTCTGCATCAATTGAAGTGACCACATGTGTATGATTTTTATCTTTTCTTTATTGTATATTACATTGACTAACTTTAACATGCCAAAATATTCTTGCATTCCTGGGATAAATCTCATGTGGTCACAGTATATAATTTTTTATATATAATTAGTAATTAAATTTGCTATGTATACAATACATTATATATAGCATACATACAATGTTATATACACATATACATAGGCATATATAGGCAAATCCAGCTGTGTGTGTGTGTGTGTGTATACATACATACATATATATGCATAGATAGATAGATAGATAGATAGATAGATAGATAGATAGATACAAATCCAGCTAGATTTGTTTTGCTAGCATTTTGTTGAAGACTTTTCCGTGTATATTCACAAGGACATTTCTCATGATGTCTTTGCCTAGATTTGATATCAAATTTAAACAAAGGACAAATTGGTAAATGCTGTAGCTTGAATTTGCAATGACTTTTAAAGGCTCATATGACAAAGGCTTGTTCCTGGTGTGATGCTATTGGGAGATGGTGGAACTTTTAAGAGGTAACACCTAGTGGGAGAAATACATATCATTGCAGATGTATTCTTAAAGGGGATGGTGGAACCCTGACCCTCTTCCCTTCTTTCTTTTTCTCCCTGGCCATAAGGTGAGCAGTTTTGCTACACATGCTCCCACTGTGATGTGTTGTTTTGCCACCTGCCCCAGAGCAATGGGACCAACAGATCATGGACTGGAACCTCCAAAGCTATAAGCTAAAATCAATCTTTTCTCCTTATAAGTTGATTACCTCAGGTATTTGTCATAGTAATAGTAAATGTCCTCTCCTTTTATACTTTAGAAAGAGTTCTGAAGTATTAATTAAATTATTAAGGTTTTGTTGGTAACATTAACTTACAATTTTTTTAAACATTTGGTGGAATTTACGGGCAAAGCCAATAGGCATGAGCTTTTCTATGTGGGCTGTTTTAAAATGACTAACTAAATATCCTTTCTTGTCATTGGTCTACTCATATCTTCTATTTCTTCTAAACTAAATTTCAGTAGTTTGTACCTTGCTAGGAATTTACACATTCAAATAATTTGTCAGATTTGTTGTACAGAGTATATCCTTGTAATCTTTATTCCTTCTGGACATCAAGTAATAGTTGCTTCTCTTTCCTTTCTGATTTATTAAATCTTCTGTTTTTCTTATTCGTCAATAAGGCTAAAGATATATCAGTTTTGTGGGTCATTTCAAAGAATAATCTTTTGTTTTCTAATTCTTTCTTTTGTTTTTCTATCATCTATTTTATCTCTGTTTCTTCTTTCTGTCATTCTGCATGCTTTGCATTTAGTTTGGTCTTCTTTTTGTAATTTCTCAAAGTGGTAGTTTAGACAATTGATTTAAAATTCTTCTTCTGTACCCTAGGCCTTATAGCTAAAGATTTTCCCTAATACATTGCTTTGGTTGCAGCCCACATATTATGACATGTTGTGCTTTAGTTTTCATTCATCTTAAAGTATGTTCTAATTTGCTTGTAATATCTTCTTTTACCTATTACTTATTTGGGAGTGTGATTTTTAAAAGAATTTCTATGTATGTGTAAAATTTTCAAATTTTCTATTACTTATTTCTAATTTCATTCTCCTGTAGTCAGAGATTGTAATTTGGGAAACTTCAATTCCTCAAACTTATTGAGGCTTGTATTATGGTCTATCATTTGGCTTATCCTGGAGAATATTCCAGGTGCACTTGAGAATAGTGGATTCCACTGTTAGGTGGAATGTTCTTCAGATGTCTGTTAGGTCTACTTCATCCACGGCATTGTTCAAGTCTTCTATTTTCTTATTGATGTTCTGTCTACTTATTCTATTCACTTATTCACTATAGGAAGTGAGACGCTGAAGTTTCCATTATTGTTCAATTATCTGTTTCTCCCTTCAGTTTTATCAGTTTTTTTTTTTTTCATGAGTTTTGGAGCTCTGTTTTTAGGTGCTTATGTGTTCTTAATTGTTATATCTTCCTGGCAGATTGACATTTTTAGCACTATAAAATATCCTTTCTTGTCTTTAGTAATAATTTTGTCATAATATCAATATAACACGATGTGAGACATATAACTACCCTGGCTCTTTGGTTACTATTTACATGGTATATCTTTTTCTACCATTTTGCTTTAAACCTGTCTGTTTCTTTAACATGTTTCTCTTATACTATATAGTTGAATCGTGTTTTCTTTTTTAATTCATGCTGTCAATGTATTTTGATTGGAGTATTTATTTAGAATTAATGTCATTATTGATAAGGAAAGATTTATGACTCTCATTTTGCCATATGTTTTATCTCTTTTTAAATCCTTTATTCCTCCATTTGCCTGCAGCTATACCACTGTGGCATCCAATCCTCTCAGACCGCAGAAGCTAGGTAGGGTGGGACCTGGTTAGCACTTGGATGGGAGACCTCCTGGGAACACCAGGTGCTGCAGGCTTGAGAGAAGGACCCAGTAACGCACTCCCAAAAAACAATCAGCCATTGAAAACCCGTTGAATAGCAGAGAAGCACTAACAATAGTGTTTTGCCTGTTGTACATAGAGTTGCTATGAGTCAGACACTGACTTGATGGCCCCTAACAACAATTCCTCCATTACTGCATTCTTTTAGTTACTTAAATCTTTTCTAGAATGTCATTTTAATTATCATATTGTGTTTTTTCATTATAATTTTAAAGTTTTTTTTCAGTGATTGTCCTGGGAATTTCAATGTCTTGACTTAAAATAATCTAGCCAGGATTAGCACCAAAAATTTCAATAGCATATAAAAACTTTGCTCCAAACTGGGTACCATGCATGTACCTATAATTGTAACAACTCAGGAGGCTGAGGCATGAGTATTTTGATTTCAAGGCCAGGGGAAGCCTGTGCAACTTAGCTAGACTCTGTCTCAAAATAGAAAATTTAAAAAGGGGCTGAGGTGGGTGCAGCTCAATGGTAGAGCATTTGCGTAGCAATTGTGAGGCCCTGGGTTTGACCACCTAGTACTGAAAAGCAAACA
This sequence comes from Pedetes capensis, assembly GCA_007922755.1. Classification (NCBI taxonomy): domain Eukaryota; kingdom Metazoa; phylum Chordata; class Mammalia; order Rodentia; family Pedetidae; genus Pedetes; species Pedetes capensis. The sequence goes on along the minus strand of VMDO01009581.1, from coordinate 16,906 downwards.
AACAAACAAAAAAACTTGCTCCAATATAGTTCCATTTCATTCCTCTCTTATTTGTGATGTTATTACCACACGAGTTATATTTTTATTATGATTTCATCAACACAGTTTTATATTTTTTCTTTAATTTGTCTTTTAAATCAGGTAAGAGAATAAAGGAATTACAAGCAAAAAAGTTTGTCTTTATATTTACTTGTGTAGTTATCTTTATGAGTACTCTTTATTTCTTCATGGGGATCTAAGTTATTGTATAATCTTCCTTCATTTCAGCCTGGGGATTTTCCTTAGTTTTTCTTACAAGGAAGTTTTGCTAGTGATGAATTTTTTCCATTTTTTAAAATCTGGGAATGTCTTAAATTGCATTTTGTTTTAGAAAGATAACTTTACCTGATGGAATAGTCATGATGGCATTCTTTTTTCTTTCAATACTGTTTGTTTGTTTGTTTGTTTGTTTGTTTGCAGTACTGGAGGGTTGAAACCAGGTCCTCACACATACTACTAGATAAGTGTTCTAACAGTGAGCTGCACCCCTAGCTCCTTTATAATTTTTTATTTTTGAAACAAGATCTTACTAAGTTGCATAGGTTACCTCTGGCCTCAAACTTGCAATCCTCCTTCCTCAGTTGCTAGAGGTGCTGGGATTACAGGTATGTGACATGGCAACTAGGTTATTTGAAAACTTTGAAAATATCATTCTATTGTCTTCTGGCTCCCATGGTTTTGCTGAGAAGTCATATGTTAAGCTTGTTGAGTATCCTTTGTATGTGCTGAGTCATTTTTCTCTTGCTACTTTCAAGATTCTTTGTTTTTTTTTTTTTTTTTTTTGAGCATGTGTCTAAGCATCCTTCTTTCTGAGTTTATCCTAGCCAGAATTCAATTATTTTTTGGATGCATACATTCTTTTTCATCAGATTTAGAAAGTTTAGGCCATTATTTCTTGAAATGTTTTTTATAGCCCTTCATTTCCTCTTTCTATGTACCTTGGTACATTTACTGGTGTTCTACTAAGCTCTGAATCTCTGCTCATTTCAGCTGACTTATTTAGAAGTTTTTTTTCCCCTAGTGCTGGGGGATGAACCCAGAGCCTTGTGCATGCTAGGCTAATGTTATACCTCTGAGCTCCACCTGAAGGTAGGTTTTTGTGCTTTCATTTTAAGACAGGGTCTTGCTAGGTTTTCACAGGTTGCCTCTGGCCTCAAACTTATAATCCTCCTGCCTTAGCCTCCCAAGTCACTGGTATTACAGGCACATGCCCTGGTGTCCAGCTTATTTACAAGGCTTCTGACTCTTTCTTCCATTCACATCTGATGTTGAGGCCCTGAATCTAATATTTTAATTCAGTTATAATACATTGTAACTCCAAAGTTTTATTGGTTATTATAATTTCTATTTATTTAATTATATTCTGCATTTGATGAAATATTGTTCTCATACACTCATTTAATTGTTTAGATGCAATGTCCTTTAACTGACAAATATATACACGTATACACATATATACATAAAATAGCTGACTTACTGTTTTTGTCTAGTGAGTACAACATCTGTGCATCCTCAAGGGTAATTTTAATGGACTTTTTTGTTTTATTTTGTTTTGCTATATACTAACCATACATTTCTATTTCTTTGCATTTCTTATTATGGTTTATGATAAACTGGGCATTTTAAATAATATGAAAGCTCTTGAACTCAAATACTTCTCTAGGTTTTGCTGTCATGTTAATTTGTTGTTTTGTATGGATTGTTTGTTGGTTTGTTGTTTGTTTTAAGGTAAATTTCCTGGATTAATTCTGTAACATCTGTATTTTGTGTCATATATAGCCACTAAAGTCTCAATTCTGATAGCTTAGTAGTCAGGTAAGGATTGGACATAGTTATTTTACATGCCATAAACAAATAAGTTTGATGAGAATATCTGCATATTTATTATAGCATGCCTTCAATTCTCAAACTATTTTCAAAGCAGATTTAATTTTCACTTCTGTTTGTGTGCACCTCAAAGTCATCCAGACATGAGGGACTAAAGTATTCTCTTATTTTTCCTGGGCATGCTCACAACCCTGAAAAGAAGAAAAACTATATGTTTATTCTACCCTTTTAATCAGAATCTATGTTTACTTTATTGTAAAATTACATATCAGTCAGAAGCTATGTTTATTATAACTACCTGATAGTATATCTTATGGTAAATGAACAATAGATTTAAAATTTTTATACTAGCTGAATATCTGACAGTAAGAAAAACCCATAAAGAAAGATATTTTTGTTTAAAATATTTTTGTTAAGGTGAAGCTCAGAGGTATAACATTAGCCTAGCATACACAGGGCTCTGGGTTCATCCCCAGTACTAAGGGAAAAAAATATTTCTAAATAAGTCAACTGAAATCATTCAGCAGTAAAAACAGAAAAAAAAATGAAGAAAAATGAGCAGAGATTCAGAGCTTAGTGGAACATCAGTAAATGTACCAAGGTACATAGAAAGAGGAAATAAAGGGCTATAAAAAACATTTCAAGAAATAATAGCCTAAACTTTCTAAATCTGATGATCACCAGGCCATTGTACTTCAAACTAAAGCCAGATCCAGTAACCATGCTTATACTTATAGTGTGTACCCAACAATATTTGGGGCCATTCTGAATTTGAAAAGTAGTGTCACAACAGTGCAGATCTCAGTTTAAATTCTTTTTCCTGTCTATATGGGAGAAGGATGTAGCAATCCACTTTTGAGGCAGTCCTGAAACACTCAGCCATTGAAAACCCTATAAGGGTCACTATGAGTCAGACACAACTCACCGGCACCTAATAACAACAAATATAGTAAGCTGTTATAAGGTGCCATGGAGTCAAAACTGACTCATAGTGACCCTATGAACAACACAACAAAGCACTACCCAAATCTGTACCATACATACAATCTTTTTTATGTATAAACCCATTGTTGCAGACACTGTGTCAATACATCTAATTGAGGTTCTTCCTTTTTTACATTGACCTGCCACTCTCCCAAACATGATGTCCTACTCCAGGGCTTGATCCCTCCTGACAACATGCCCAAAATACATAAGATTAAGTCAAGTCATCCTTGCTTCCAAGGGGCACTCTGATTGCACTACTTCTAGGATGGATCTGTTGGTTCTTTTGGCAGTCCATGGTATATTCTATATTCAACAACAGCACCATAATTCAAACGCATGAATTCTTCTCCTGTCTCCCTTATTCAATGTTCATCTTTCACATGCATATGATGTAACTGAAAATACTATGTCAGGAGTCAGGTGCACTTTCTTCTTCAATGTGACATCTTTAATTTTTAACACTTTAAAGAAGTCTTATGCAACAGTTTTTCCCAATGCAGTGAATCTTTTGATTTCTTGACTGATGCTTCCATGGGTGTTGATTATAGAACCAAGTAAAGCAAAATATTAGACAACCTCAATCTTTTCTCCATTTATCATGAAGTTGCTCACTGACCCAATTGTAAAGACTGTTGTTTTCTTGATGTTGAGGTGCAAACCATACTGAAAACTGTGTTCTTTGATCTTCGTTAGTAAATGTCCCATATCCTCTTCAGTTTCAACAAATAAAGTTATGTCATCCACGTAATGCAGGTTGTTAAGGTATCTTCCTTCATATGCCACATTCTTCTTCATAAAGTCCAACTTCTTGGATTATTTGTTCAGTACAGAGCTTGAAGAGGTATGGTGAAAGGATATAGCCCTAATTCACACCTTTCCTTACTTTAAACCAATCAATGTGTCCTTGTTCTGTTCAAATGACTGTCTCCTTGTCCATATACAAATTCCTCATGAGTATGATTAGGTGCTCTGGTATAACTATTCTTTGAAATGTTATCCATAATTTGTTGTGCATTACACAGTCAAATGCCTTTTTATAGTCAATAAAACATAGATAGACATCTTTCTGGTATTCTCTGTTTTCAGCCAATATCCATGTGACATCAGCAATGATGTCCCTGTTTTCAAGCCCCCTTCTGAATCTGGCTTGCTTTTCTAGCAGTTCCCTGGAAATATACTTCTGCAGTCACTTTTGAGTGATCTTTAGCAAAATTTTACTTGCATGTGATATTAATGATATCATTCAATAATTTCTGCATTCCAGGTCCCTTTTCTTTGCTAGAGGCACAAATATGGATCTCTTCTAGTCAGTTGGCCAGGTAGCTGTTTTCGAAATCTCTTGGCATAAACATATATGCACCACCAAGTCTTGCATCTATTTGTTAAAACATATCAATTGGTACTTCATCAATTCCTGGAGCCTTCAAGGCAGCTTCCACTTCTTCCTTCAGTACCATTGGTTCCTCATCGTATGTTATCTCTTAAAATAGTTGATCATCCACCAGTTCTTTTTGGTATAACTATACTGTGCATTCCTTCCATATTCTTTTGATGTTTCCTGCATCATTTAATATTTTCCCTGTAGAATCCTTCACTACTGTCACTTAAGGCTTGAATTTTTTCTTCAATTCTTAAGCTTGAGAAAAACAGAGTGTGTTCTTCCCTTTTGGTTTTTTATCTCCACCTCCTTGTATGTGTCATTATAATAAATGAGTTTGTCTTTTTGAGCTGCCATTTGAAATCTTCAGTTTAGTTGTTTAACTTCATCATGTTTTCCTCCTATTTTAGCTGCTTGACATTCAAGAGCAAGTTCCAGAGTCTCCTTTGACATATAATTTGGTCTTTCTTTTTTTCCTATCTTTTGAATAACCTTTTAGTTTCCTCATGAATGATGTCTTTGCTGTCCTGCTATAACTCATATTATCTTCAATCATTAGTGTCTAATGCATCAAATCTGTTCTTGAGATGATCTCTAAATGCAAGTGAGATATAGTCAAGGTCATACCTTGACTCTCTTATACTTGTTTTAATTTTCTTCAGTTTCAGTTTGAATTTACATATGATAGTTGTTGGTCTGATCCACAGTCACTACCTGGTCTTGCTCTGACTTCTGATATTGAAGTTTTCTATCATCTCTTTCCACAAATGTATGTTCCATCTGGAGAGTTGCAGTTGTATAGTCACCATTCATTTTGGTGAGAAATTATATTTGCACTGAAAAAGTCATTGGCCTGACAAAATTCTATCATGCGATCTCCAGCATCATTTCTGTCACCAATGCCATATTTTCCAACTACTGAACCTTCTTCTGCAGAAGCTCATAAAAGTCTTCCACTTCATAATTTGTGGCCTTAGTGGTAGGTATATAAATTTGAATAACAGTCATATTAACTGGCCTTCCCTGTAGTCTTATGGACATTATTCTATCACTGATAGCATTGTACTTCAGGACAGATCTTGAGATGTCTTTTTTGATGATGAATATAATCCCACTTCTCTCCAATCTGTCATTCCCATCATAGTAGATCATGTGATTTTCTGATTCAAATGGCCAATGTCAGTCAATTTTAGCTCACTTATGCCTAGAATGCCAATGTTTTTGTGCTCGATTTCATTTTTGATGTTTTCTAATTTTCCTAGATTCATATTCCATAAAGTCTATGTTCCAATTATTAATGGATGCTTACAGTTGTTTCTTCTCATTTTGAGTTGTAACCCATCAGCAAATGGAGGTCCCAGGGGCTTTACTCCATTCCCATCATTAAGAACAAGTGTACTTTGAGGAGGCAACTCTTCCTCAGTCGTCTTTTGGTGCCTTCCAATTAGGGGTTCTCCTTTTGGGGCACTATATCTGATAGGGTGTCTCTGCGACTCACTGGGTTTTCAATGGCTAGTTGTTTCAAGAGTGGGCTGCTGGATCCTTCTCTCTAGTCTGTGTTAGTCTGAAAGCTCAGTAGAAACCTGTCCACCATGGGTGACCCAGTTGTTATCTGAAATACTGGTGGCATAGCTTTCAGCATCACAGCAACATGCAAGACCTCACAGTAGGAAAAACTGACAGGCAAGTGGGGGCTGTATGGTATAATGATATTAAATGCCATTTATGTCACTCTGCTCACTAATACAAACTTCAATATTTTCTAGCTCTTATGTATTCTTTTTTCTTTATGGTCACCTGTGAAATAGCTTTCATGCTCAAGATTATCTACATTTTCCAGATGCTGAACTTTAGCTCCGAGGAGTTAAATGACTTTCACAGAACAACCAGTTAGTATGCACAAGCTTTGGAATTGAATCTGAGTCATCTATATGAATGTTTCAGGAACTCTTCACTATACCATCTAAATCCTTGGCTGTAGGGACCATGGAGTGCTAAACTGTCATTTAATCTAAACCATCCAATGCTTAAAAATTTATAAAACATCCAATATTTTCTTGTGTACCTAAAATAAGAGGAGTGAAGAAGTTATTCTTCAAATGCTTTCCAATAAAATTATACTTCAAAAGGGTAAGCTGGAGTAGTTAATTTTGCTTTCTGTGGGGCCATGGATGTGAAAGTGAGGGGGAACTCAACATTATCTCAATAGCTTATTTTTTAAAAAAATAACTCTTAAGCAGGAATGGTGGCTCACACCTGTAATCCCAGCAAATCTGGAGGCAGAGGCAGGAGGATTGCAAGTTCAAGACCAGAGGCAGCCTGCATAATTTAGCAACAGTCTGTATCAAAATAAAAAGTAAAAAAAAGAAAGGTTGAAGGTGAAGTTCAGTGGTACAGCACTTGCAAAGCATGCAAGCTCAGGCCCTAGGTTCAACCCTTCAATACTGCAAATAAATAAATAAATAAATAAATAAATAAATAAATTTTAGTATATCTTCATACAGGGTTTCTGACATATTTATTCTGGTGACTTAATGAATGTTTATGGAGTACCTATTCTTTGCTTACAACTGAAAAGATGGAAAAGACCTCTACAAAAATAAATCACTTAATGAGTAGTTTTCATTGGCTCGTTTTCTAATTTCCTCTGTGACCAAAGCAGGAAGCACCATGAGGATTATGCACAAGTGAATGAGAAGAACAAACCAACCAACCACAAAAGGCCAAAAAGATTTCTAGAATTAATATGTTGGCAGCATAAAAATATTGGCTTCTCTTTCAATTATTAGACCTCTAAACCTTTTCAGTCTACTTTTTGCCTTTCCAAACCCAAGTATTGCATTTATAAATGGAATGCATTTAGTCTTGGTGGCTCGTGGGTATGATATGGATGTCTTGATCATATTCCAATCTAGATAATTACATTTTCTCTTCCTCAAACTCCCTGTTGCTTATATTCCAAATAACAGTCTTTCCTTTTTAACAAATTGCTCCTGGGTACCTCTGTGAAGAGGTAAACAGCTGGAGGAGGCCCCCAAACCCCCCAGAGATGGATGCACTTCAGTGGTAGGTGAGTTCCTCCCAGTGTGGTTTGACTATTGCCTTGTTCAATTTTTAGAGCATTGTCATCTTTCTGGGAGAAAAGCCTAGAGAATGGAAGATCTTATGATTACTCCTATAACCTCAGTAGATTTGACGTGTTGCTCTAATTAGAATGGAAATAACAGCAATTAAAAAGTGAAAAGCCTTTGCAGAGAGCAATAACAAGCATTTCATAGATAACCTATAAAAAAATTAAGCCTTAAATTTTAGGTTGTCAAAGATACTACCTCCAGTATTAATCAGTTCTAAGAGAAGCAAATAGGTCATCAAGCTAGTACCCAAATCTCCCCAATAGTTTAATTAAAAGAAAGTGTGTATCAGCATTTTTAAAGTAAAGCCATTTTGCATTTCTGAAAAAAACTTCATTGTGAGTATAAATAGAAGAGTTCAGAAAAATTATTTCAGAGGAAACAGATTCTAGTTGTCTCCTCCATTAACAAAGACTCATTGGATAAGTCCCTTACCATCTAAATGAGGTAATGTCCCATCTTTCAAAGAAAGAAATCTCAGCATTTTGTTTTACCATTTTCTTGTTTAGATATATGGCTTCTGCACCCACAATATCTTAGGGACACTACTCTTCCTAAAATGAGTTCAGTAAGTTTGGTTGAGAGAATGAAGATCAAATATTTGAAGAATATTTGTGTTTCAGAAGAACATATTTGACTTCTTACAAAGAAAATTGCTTATATTTACTTTAATAAGACAAATCACTTCAGAGAAAGAAAATGAAGTCCCTTTTTCTTTTTTTTTTTTTTTTTTTTTTACTTTTTGAGACAGGGTCTTGCTAAATTACACAGACTGCCTCTGATCTCAAACTTGTGATCCTCCTGCCTCTGCCTCCTGAGTCGCTGGGATTACAGGGGTGCACCACCATGCCCGGGCCCATCTTTTCTATTTGTAACAAAGGAAATGGATAAAGAATTTCAGAAGTAGATATATTTAGTGTCATTACAGAAATCATTGACACTCTCAAGACATTTCAGATAGGTATGGCCTCCCTGCGATCCTAAGGAACTGAAAAAAAATAGAAGCCCCTCTGGGACATAGACCCTTAGAAAACCTTATGCCTTCTCAATGCCCCACCATTATGGCATTTGTCATTCAGGTCAGAGGTGTGACCATATCCTTGCCCAATTTGCCCTACCCCGCTCCCCACCTCCCCACATTCACAGTACAACCAATAGCCTATTACAAATAATCAGGTCTGTTCATAGGAAAATCCAGAGGGGACAAGGTCATATTTTTCTTTGGAGGATCCTTCCCACATCCTCTTCTTCTGATATATGACACTATTAATTAATCTGTTGGCCTGTAGTCACACCACTGTGGCATCCGATCCCATCAAATCTCAGAAGCTAAGCAGGGTTAGGCCCGGCTAGTACTTAGATGGGAGCTTGCCTGGGAACATCACTTGGGAGAAGGACCTGGCAGCCCACTCCCAAAAAGCAATCAGCCATTGAAAACTCTATGAATAGCAAAGAAGCACTAACAATAATGTTTCTCCTGTTGTACGTAGTATTGCTGTAAGTTGGACACTGACTCGACAGCATCTAACAACAAGAAGTTAATCTATTGATATAGAGGCATCTGAGTGCTGCCAACTTTTAACACCCAAGTTTCACAGATCTTTGGTTGAGAATGTTTCTTTGCTGGACCATCACCTAGTCCCAAGACAAAATGCTTTCAGGTACTCTTTCTCCTCAAAGAAGGTAGAATTGATGATAGAGAAGGCTTTGAACCAAGAAAGCAAAGGGGAGCCAACGAAGACCAAAAGCAGATTTTATAAACTCCCCTTTCTTAATTGGGTTACAGCATGGATCTCTATAACTAGCATGTCCCTATTTTAGTCTTTGTTTAAAGTGTATTTGTAAAGCTAAGTTTGAAGCAGTTAAACCCACAACACCATAACATTTTCTCTTTGATCACCAGCATTTACCTCAGTACCTGGGCATATAGCAAACACTGAAAAACATGTATACTGAAGAAACAAATGATAAAGTAAGTTTGTAAATGAAGAGTGTTTTTTTTAACAGTTAAAAAATAGAGCATGTTTTTCTTATGTCTTTGAAATGTTTTTTTTTCTTTATGAGGTTATTTTTATAAAATGCTTTACCAAAGGAAAATGATCTTGTTACCCAAGTCCTAGGCCAGAGCACTGGTTCTGAAAGATCCCAATAAATCAGGTCTGGCTAGTCACCCCAAAAATCAAATGAAGAAAGGAATGATTAAAGGCAAGAAAAAAATTTAATTTTCAGTCTGCTCATACTTGAAAGGCAAGGGAGATCAAGCATCTCCCAGTCCCATCTTCAGGGTGTTGATGTTAGTTTTATGTCTAAATAGAGAAGGAATTGGGCAGGGGAAAAGAGGTATGCATAATTAAAATATCTTGATCAAACTGATGTTTGGTGGATCATCATCTTGCTTCTGTTCACAGAGTCTTATAGGTGTCAAGAAACTTGGCATTACTCTCCACTGCTTAAGGGATATCCATTTGGTGCATAGGAAATCATTCCTTCTCAGGAGATATTCATGGGATAATCTCCATTTGTGATGCAATATATTTATCTATCAGATCTATGATCCTGGAAAGGGGCAATTTTGTCCCCAACAGATGATTTCTTCTCTTTAGAAGGCAGTGTAATCATAGTGTGATCTGCCTGCAAGTTTCTACTCTTTCTAGAAGGTGTAGGGCAATGACTGCAGACTTCTAGATGCCACTCCACAGGTCTGGACAGGACATTGTAAAAGCTGTCATCTGACCATCAGCTGATTATAGTGTCCCTGTAAGTCATGAAAATATCTTAGTGATCTTGGTATCTTCCACCAAGGGGAAAGATTACCAGCTTGAGATGAATATTCCTTAAATGATTCACATGTCTATGAGCACAGCTAAGCTGGAATCTGATCCAAAGTGCAAGGCAAAGGAGATGTACACAAAATGAAGGCAGAGAGGCCAAGACTTATCCTGTTCTTAGTTACCCACTGGCCAACTGCAGGCGTGAGTGAAGAATCAGTGGGCAAACATGAGCACTAAATCCCTGTTATAATCTCACCTAAAATTAAAGCAATGTATTTCACGTGCAGCTACATCAGTTAATTAAAAAGTTCTCTATTTACAAAGTTTTGATGGTGATAAAAATCTCTATGAAACTTTGCTAAGACTTTCTTTTTAATCATCTGTGGCTAAATCTATGATTTTTCTAGTGTTAAAAGGAAACCAAGTTGCTTCTAAAATCAAAGAACAGAAGTTCAAGTGGGTTGTAAACTTGGCAAAAACATGTTCTACCAAGAAATAAAAAAGGATTTGGTCTCAAAATCTGTTATAGTACAGGCATCTTCTGGTTTTCCTTTTGCAAATGCAAAGTCCAGGAAAAAAAGAATTGTAACATCATCTAATGCAATAAAATACATTTTGTGAGATTAAAGATATTTAAATGGCTTATCTGAAATTAGACTTGAGCCTAATTCAATTTGGAATAAGCTACCTAGTGACCATCATCATATTTTAAGTTCAGATATGTAAACCTATTTTCTGAGCACACTGACCACACTGTACATTGTTATCACTAATCCCGTCCTACTAGCTATAAGTAAATTTCTGTAGCATATTTGTTTGCATTTTACTGTGCATAGGTCCACAATTGTTTCTAAGTTATTCTTCCATTGTTATCATGAACACTGCAAAGAAGGACACAACAGCTTAGTTTTTTTCTGTAGTGGTTATTCAGGATGTTGCTTCAGAACAGTTATTAGCATTTGAGACCAGTTTTTCATATGTCAGTACAATCCTGCTGTAAAGGAGACAATGCTGCTAAAGCTAAAGGAACTTAATTAAAATGTGCCCAAAGACTCTTATTATGAGGCAGTTTTACTCTTTGTTAGGGCAGCTGAACATCCTGAGTTCATTTTTGGAACATTAGACTGTGAACTCGTGGAGGGCAGAAGCACAGTCTTACACTCCATTGCATCTTCCAGTCTAGGACATTGCCTAACATACTGTGAACACTCCATAGATGAATGCCTGTGGAATAAACAAATACAGCAAACTTTCTTCTAGAGGATGGCTAGTCATTCAGCTTTATGATTAATATATTTCAATGCTTAGGAGAGGTTCCTTGTGAATTATGTGTCTCTAAAAAATGTATGTTGGGGACCATTTTCTGGAGTGTTTTTTCATTGCTATGCAATCGAAGTAAAAAGGCATTCTTAGTAGCTTTCTTTACCATCTATTTTATCTTTGTTCTGCAGCTTGTCCACTACCCAAGCTCCTTAAAGGTTGGATTGTGTCTTGACTTTTCTCATTGTCCATCCAGTGCCTCCCACAGAGAAGCTAATCATTAAATGGTGGCTATTGCATGAATGGCTGAATATATATAGTTTTTAATCTGATGAGTGACTGAATATATATATATTGTTGTTGTTGTTGTTGTTAGGTGCTGTCAAGTTGGTATCCAACTCATAGCGACCCTCTGTACAACAGGGGAAACACTATTGTCAGTGCTTCTCTGCTGTTCATAGGGTTTTCAATGGCAGATTGATTTTTGGGAGGGGGTTGCCAGGTCCTTCTCCCAAGCCTACAGCTTCTGGTTTTCCCAGGCAGTCTCCCATCCAGGTACTAACCAGGCCTGACCCTGCTTAGCTTCCGAGATCTGATGGGATCGGATTCCACAGGGCTATGGCTGCAGGCTATATATATATATATATATACATATATATGTATACATATACATATACATATATACATATGTATATACATATACATATGTATATATATATACATATATATGTATATATATACATATATATATAATTTTTATCTGAGTTTAAAATGACTTAGATGAAGGAAAAATCATAGCATTGGTGCAAAAGATAGGTAACATGAAAGATATTCTTTTAGAGAATCATTAAAATGCAGGTGAATAAAACACAAATAAAAAGACTAAATTTGACAGATGTGGAGGGCAATTTCCCAATCCTCTGTCCATCATTCTTCCAAATTTGGATGAGTTGAGGTCCCTAAAAACTCAAACCTCTTTTTTTTATGAAAAGGAGATTAAGCCCAGTGGGTAGGTCACACCCATAATCCCAGCAACTCTGGAGGTGAGGCAAGAGGATTGCAAGTTCAAGGACAGAAGCAGCCTGAGTAACTTAGTGAAACCCTGTCTCAAGATAAAAAATAAAAAGTGGGTTGGGAGTGCAGTTCATTGGTAGGGTATTTGCAAAGTAGGCATAAAGCCCTGGGTTCAGTTCCCCAGTACCTTCCCCAAAATGGACAGTAATTAGAATTAAAGTGAAAAGATATAATGCTATATTAAACCTAGGTTTTCTTGTTGATTTACTAGGTATATCATTAAGGCAAGAAAAATATTTAAAAGGGTTAAGTGAAAAGGATTTTGAGAAGGGACTGTTTATTACAGTGGTGGGATTCAAGGAATCAACAAGAGATGGAAAAGTACTAGGTTAGCAAGAGTACAAAGCCATTATCACCCATAAATCTGAAAAACTGGAGGAGCCTATTACTGGAGCCTATAAAAGTCAGATCCTTAGAAGAGAGACTCACCAGGAGCTCTTATCATAAGGATATAACTATTTGCAAAAAACACCCTAAAGGAGGAGTGAGGAATATGTAATCTGTGCTTTCTCCTGTCCTTCAATCTCTACTCCTACTGGCACCTCCCATAGACTGAACACCAGCTAAAGCCTAGAGTATAGGAAGGGCAGAGGATAATGGCAATGGAAGGCAGTAGAGCAAGGAAGGGTGGTGGGAGATCACCAACACAGAGAATAACCAAGACACAAGTGGCCTCCCTGAGAGGCCCTCTGTCTCTCACAGAGGTACGCATCACATGTTTGTCCTCCACAGTACAGCTAGAGATTAAGTCATAAGCTTGATGTTTGTATCTAGCTATGCAGGTTATGTATTTTTACCCTGCTGGGGGTCAAACCCAAGGCTCCTTACATGCCATGCAAGAGCTCTACCACTGAGCAACATCCCCAGCCCGTAAGCGTTTTGATGGAAATCTTAGTTTTCTTGCTTGGGAACTAATGCTTTTCCCTTCTCCACATTGGATTATTTCTTTTGAAGAAGTAGGCTGTCGTTTAAAAGACCTACTTCCTCTTACTGTCTGAGCAGTTGACCTACTCATCTGCCAGTTGACTCGTTAACTTGCTCTCAAGCAGGTTCACAAGCCAAAACAAAGAAAGAAAGAAAGAAAGAAAGAAAGAAAGAGAGAGAGAGAGAGGAAGGAAGGAAGGAAGGAAGGAAGGAAGGAAGGAAGGAAGGAAGGAAGAAAGAAAGAGGGAGGGAGGCAGGCAGGAAGGGGAAGGAAAGAAAAGAAAGCAAGGAAGAAAGAAAGAGGAAGGGAGGGAGGAAGGATGCAAGGAAGGAAGGATGCAAGGAAAGAAGGAAGAGAAAGAAATTAGAAAGGTTATTTTTGGAAGTATAGCAGCCAAATTCGTACGGAAATTGAAAGCTCAAAAGAAATTGATATTATGAGTTTTGAAATCTGCTTATTATCTCAAGTGGTTATGGAGATATTGTTCATTTAGCTGTGGAAACATCTATTCCTCTATTTTCAGATATAAGTGCCAGATCTAAATTAAAATTTGTCATTACGTTACATTCTTCCAGGGCACTGAATGCAGGTTTACTATTTGAAATTGGATCTTCCTCTCTTTCTTTTTATCTCAGGAATGTCTAATAAATAATTATCCATGCAAACAAGGAAGACATGTGTGTTTGAACAATACAATCTTTATAGATTCATATAAATGTTCTATTTCAGAAATATTTAATTGGATTAAAATTCTAACTTGTTTCATTCCAAGATCCTGCATGACCAATTAATCTCTGATTATTCCATGCCACTAAGCCCCAGGCACACTGGCATGTCTTCCTCTTTCTGGGCAGAGGCATAGCTTGTGGGGGAAGGGAAAGCGGGGACAGATACCACTGAGTTGCTCCTCTGAATATATTACTCTAAGGGTCTTTTCAACACTTTCCAAGATAGTGTGTTGATATGACAATTTTTAAAGAAAATGATATGAAAAGGTGCCAGAGGAAGCAGTGTGCATTATGTATTTTTAAATACAGTGATCAGTTCATTCAGCCAATACAGAAGGTTCTTGCTCACTTACTCCTCTCAATAAGCCCTCACACTAGATGCCAGAAGATAGTAGAACTATACCAGTTGTGTTTTAAAGTGGAAGTTTTATAATTTTATGTTCTATATTCTTTCAAAGAATTCTATATTCTTTCAAATTGTCAAATAATTCTTGGCTCTATATCCTAGAATATATAGAATTATAAATTCTGCAGACATAATGCAAATTATTACAAATATTCTTTAGACAAGAAATATTACAAAATAACAATGTTGGATCTTAAATTCTTTATTATATCATAGAAAGCTGAATGATAGAAGACAATAAAATCATCAACAATATTGATTAACTGGGGAGTCAATAGATACTGTTTAGTTCTTAATACTGATAATTATGATTTGAGATATGTTTGAATTTTTGACATTATCACTAGTTGAATTTAAAAACATGCTATGTCTTCTGAATTACCAGAGAGAAGGAAAACAATCACAGATAATATAGCCTAGTTGGTAAAATAGTAAGCATTGAAAACTAATCATATTAATAATATAACCAAATATTAAGTGTCAGTATGCTAAGTATTTTACATTTATTTCCTTTAATCCTCTTTTAAATCTCTGAGATAGTTATTTGTTATGCAACTCAAAATCAGGTCTACTTAAATGTGAAATTACAGTCAACCTTTATTAATACATTAATAGAAAGACAGACAAAATAGACAGAAAGACAAATAGATTGAAATTTGTGCTGTGGTTTCCACTGATTAGTATTAGCCAATAATGTTGTACTGATAAAGATTCTGAGACTGAATTTCAGCTCAGCAGAAAAGATTGTTATGGACTATTGCTGTTGTTGTTGTTAGGTGCCATCGAGTCGTGTCCGACTCATAGTGACCCTCACAGGATTTTCAATGGCTGAGTGCTTCGGGATTACCTTGGGAGTGGATTGCCAGGCCCTTCTCCCATTTTTGCGGTGCTGGGAATTGAACTCCGGGCCTCAGACACTGCAGCGCAGCGCTCTACCCACTGAGCTAAGTCCCAGCCCGTTATGGGCTATTGTTGTTGTTGTTGTTAGGTGCCGTCGAGTCGGTATCCGACTCATAGCGACCCTCTGTACAACAGGGGAAACACTACTGTCAGTGCTTCTCTGCTGTTCATAGGGTTTTCAATGGCAGATTGATTTTTGGGAGGGGGTTGCCAGGTCCTTCTCCCAGCCTACAGCTTCTGGTGTTCCCAGGCGGTCTCCCAGCCAGGTACTAACCAGGCCTGACCCTGCTTAGCTTCCGAGATCTGATGGGATCGGATGCCACAGGGCTATAGCTGCAGGCATATGGGCTATTAGTGATGCCTATTTTCAGAACAAGAGAGAGAATTTGTGCCTAGTATGCCACATTTTGACTACATCAATTACAGTTATAAAGATATATGATATATAGTTATAAGCAATAATGCAAAGTAAATCTTTTGAAAATAGTTACAGATAGCATAAATGTAAATAAAACAGAAAAAGACCAAAAAGTCATTTAAATTTTTCATTTACATTTAAAATAATCAAAGAAAAGTAAAAAAAAAAAAAATGAACAGGAAAAAAATGTACCAAAAAGTTACCAACACAAACAGAAAGATAACAAAAATTGCAACATTACTACATTAGATAGTATAAAATATTTTTAAAGTATATATAAAAATTTAAGAAATAAGAGCAAAGCTAAGATGAAAGGCAGAGACATAGTCTTCCTCCTTTCTAGAGAGCGTGTTGTTGTTGTTGTTGTTAGGGCATGGAATGAAAATAAATGGGTTATGTGGTGATATAATTAAATATTTATTTTTATTTTACTTTCATTTTTTGATGAAATAAGAAAATAACTTTTAAAATAGTAATTTGGAAAATTGCCACTAACTCGAGAAGTAGGAATCCAGAAATTTCAGTAGCCATTGAAAAAATTAAAAGTTGTTAAATAATTTTATCTTTAGTGTACAATATTGTCAGAGGCTTATAGCTAAGTTCTTTTAAAATTTTACTACTGAAGAGGAGAGAGAGAGGAAGAGAGAGAGAGAGAGAGGGCTTGTTCAGTTACTATTTACAAAAGTGGCATAATCATGATGCCAAAATCTGAAAAACAAAAAAACTGTGCTCACAAACATACATGCACACACACACACACACACACACACACACACACAAACACGAATTGTAAGGAATTTTTAATGAGAAAAAATTGCATATTATGGGAAAGAAGTAGGATATAAAGTATGTGTGGTGATTACTATGTTACAAAAAATACACATATACATATCCTCAAAGAAAATTCACTGGATCAAAATACATAGAAATACTTTAGTTATTTTCCTGCATAGTTCTATTATAAAAGAATTTTTTCATTTTTCAAAGTTTCTTTGCCACCATGTATTATATTTCTAATACTAAATTAATTAGGTAATTAATGCTATTAAGCCAAAAGAAGTT
>VMDO01009580.1:0-76414 GCA_007922755.1 Pedetes capensis | reverse complement strand
CAGCAGATACACTTGCCGATTCTGTGCCAGGCAAACCATCTTATTTATGTCTAAGCCCATTGTTACAGACACTGTGTCAAACAATCTGGTGGAGGGTTTTCCTCTTTTGCGTTGACCTGCCACTCACCCAAACATGATTTCCTTCTCCAGGGATTGATCTCTCCTGACTACATGTCCGAAATATGTAAGACGCAGTCTGGCTATTCTTGCTTCCAAGGAGCACTCTGGTTGCACTTCTTCTAGGACAGATTTGTTGGTTCTTTTGGCAGTCCATGGTATATTCAATAGACGTCTCCAGGACCACAATTCAAAAGCATCAATTCTTTTTCTGTCTCTCTTGTTCAATGTCCAGCTTTCACAACCATATGATGCCAGTGAAAATACCATGGCATGAGTCAGACGCACCTTCGTCTTCAAGGTGACATCTTTGCTTTTCAATACTCCAAGGAGATTTTTTTCCCACAGCTTTTCCTGGAGCAATGCATCTTTGGATTTCTTGACTGCTGCTTCCACGGGTGTTGATTATAGAGCCAAGCAAAGCAAAATCTTGGACAACCTCAATCTTTTCTCCATTGATTGTGAAGTTGCGTGCTGACCCAGTCGTAAAGATTTTTGTTTTGTTCATGTTAAGTCTTAACCCATATTGAAGGCTATGATCTTGGATCTTCACCAGTAAATGTTTTAAATCCTCTTCACTTTCAGCAAGCAGAGTGGTGTCATCTGCATAACACCGGTTGTTAATGAGTCTTCCTCCAATCTTGATGCCGCGTTCTTCCTCATAAAGTCCAGCTTCTCGGATTATTTGCTCAGAGTATAAATTGAAGAGATAGGGTGAAAGTATACAGCCCTGACGCACACCTTTCTCAACTTTAAACCACACAGTGTTTCCTTGTTCTATTCGAACAACTGGTTCATGTACAGATTTCTCATGAGCACAATTAGGTGTTCTGGTATTCCCATTTTCCGAAGTGTTATCCATAATTTGTTATGATCCACACAATCAAATGCTTTTTCATAGTCAATAAAACATAGATAGACATCTTTCTGATATTCTCTGCTTTCAGCTAATATCCACTTGACATCAACAATGATGTCCCTGGTTCCCCGCCCTCTTCTGAATCCCGCTTGATTTTCCGGTAATTCCCTGTCTATATACTGCTGCAGTCAATTCTGAATGACCTTTAGTAGAATTTTGCTTGTGTGTGATATTAATGATATTGTCCGATAGTTTGCACATTCAGTTGGATCCCCTTTTTTGGGAATAGGCATAAATATGGATCTCTTCCAGTCAGTTGGCCAAGTAGCTGTTTTCCAAACCTGTTGGCATAAACATGTTAACACCTCCAGTGCTGCATCTGTTTGTTGAAACATCTCTATTGGTATCCCATCAATTCCTGGAGCCTTGTGTTTCACCAGTTCTTTCAAGGCAGCTTCCACTTCGTCCTTCAACACCATTGGTTCCTCTTCGTATGCAACCTCTTGGAATGGTTGGTCATCTACCAGTTCTTTCTTGTATAATGACTCTGTGTATTCTTCCCATCTTCTTTTGATGTTTCCTGCATCATTTAATATTTTCCCTGTAGAATCTTTCACTACTGACACTCGAGGATTGAATTTTTTTCTCACTTCCTTAAGCTTGAGAAACATGGAGCGCGTTCTTCCCTTTTGGTTTTCTGCCTCCAGCTCCTTGCACATGTCATTATAATATTTGCTTTTGTCTTCTCGAGCTGCCTTCTGAAATCTTCTGTTTAGTTCCTTAGCCTCATCATATCTTCCGTTTGCTTTAGCAGCTCAATGTTCTAGGGCTAGGTCCAGTGTCTCTTTTGACATGTAATTTGGTCTTTTCTTTTTTTCTTGTCTTTTTAAGAACTTTTTGCTTCCTTCTTGAATGATATCTTTTATGTCGTGCCACAACTCTTCTGGTCTCCTGTCATTTTTGTCTAATGCATTAAACCTATTTTTGAGGTGGTCTCTGAACTCAGGTGGGATATACTCAAGGTCATACCGTGGCTCTCGTATACTTGTTCTAATTTTCTTCAGCTTCAGTTTGAACTTGCATATGAGAAGTTGATGGTCTGGTCCACAGTCAGCACCTGGTCTTGTTTTGACATTTTGTACAGAGCTTTTCCATCGTCTCTTTCCACATATGTAGTCAATTTGATTCCTGTATGTTCCGTCTGGTGAAGTCCATGTGTATAGTCTCCATTTATGATGTTGAAAAAATGTATTTGCAATGAAAAGGTCATTGGTCTGACAAAATTCTATCATGCGATCTCCAGCTTCGTTTCTGTCACCAAGACCATATTTTCCAACTACTGAGCCTTCTTCTTTGTTTCCCACCTTTGCATTCCAGTCACCAGTGATTATCAGTATGTCTTGATTGCATGTTTGATCTATTTCAGATTGCAGAAGCTGATAAAAGTCTTCCCTTTCTTCATTTGTGGCCTTAGTGGTGGGTGCATAAATTTGAATAATAGTCGTATTAACTGGCCTTCCTTGTAGGCATATGGATATTATTCTATCACTGACAACATTGTATTTCAGGACAGATCTTGAAATGTCTTTTTTGATGATGAATGCAACCCCATTTCTCTTTAGTTTATCATTCCCAGAATAGTAGACCGTATGATTGTCTGACTCAAAATGGCCTATGCCGGTCCATTTTAGCTCACTGATGCCTAGAATGTCAATGTTTATGTGCTCCATTTCTCTTTTAACAATTTCTAATTTGCCTAGATTCATACTACGTACATTCCATGTTCCAATTATTAATGGATGTTTACAGTTGTTTCTCCTCATTTTGAGTCGTGCCACATCCGCAAGTTGAGCACCCTGTGGTTTTACTCCATTTCCGTCATCACGGTAGACTCTACTTGGAGAAGGCAACTCTTCCCCAGTAGTCTTTTGAGTGCCTTCCAACCTGGGGCCTCATTTTCCGGCACTATATCTGACAGTGTTTCTTTGCTATCCATAGGGTTTTCAATGGCTAGTTGTTTCGGGAGTGGCTCGCCAGGTCCTACTCCCTGCTTCTGCTATAGTAACCACTTACAATTGCTGAAGCCTAATGTGACTTGTATTCCTCTTTTATTATATGTTGAATATTATATTTTAATACAGTTTTTCCCCTTTTAAAATGTGTGTAAGTTTTTTTGTATATATGTAAGCAATTAGTTCTTATTTTATATATCCTGCATCAAGCAACCTTTGGACCAAAAACAACATCCTTATTTTTCAATTTAAAAACTTGGAGACTTGTAGTCTAGGATTTTTTAAACTTAATTAATTAATTAATTAATTAATTAATTAATTTTGTGGTACTGGGGCTTAAACCCAGGGCCAGTGCTGGATCACTGAGCCGCTCCCCAAGCCTTTTTTTTTTTTTCCTTCACTTTTTTGAGACAGGGTCTTGCTAAGTTACGCAGACTGCCTCTGGTCTCCAACTTGTGATCCTCCTGCCTCCGCCTCCCCAGCTGCTGGGATTACAGGCAAGTGCCCCTGTGCCTGGTTCTTTTAACTTTTTTTTTGGCAAAGATCTTGCCATGTAGCCCAGGCTTGCCTTGAACCTGTGACCTTCTTGCCTCAGCCTTATGGGTACTGGGATTACAGGTGCTCGCACTCCATTCTCAGACATCTTCTCTTCATTTAGAGGACAAACCACTCCTTTCAACTGTTCAAGACAAACTTTCCCCGATTTTTTTGAACCCATTAATTCTCATAGTTTCTAGGCAAGTTTTCTGCCAAACCAAATCCTGTTCATTTCTGCCTCTTTCACAGGAGTTTGCCTATATTTCTAGATTAAAGTGGCATTCCTCTTTTCCAACATTAGTTACAATTATCTGAGTGGGAAAGATACATGACTTTGCTTTATAATTGTATTACCTACATATTTAATGTATTCTAGTGATAAGGTCTCATTATGTAGCCCAGGCTGGCCTCAAACTCAAAATCCTCCTGCCTCAGCCTTATGAGCAGGTATGGGAATTACAGGCATGTGTCACCATGCCCAGTTTGCCTAATATTTTACCAAATAGTTCTAGTAAACCAAATAACTGAAAGGCAGTGTCTTATTCTTCTTTTATTTTCCCGTTAGTGCTACCTCTATACTATATTAAGAAAAAAAAAAAAAAAAAAAAAAGAGGTACCTAACTTATAATTATTGAAAGAAAAATATTGGTGTATACACCAAAGTGTATACTTATACAACATTTTTTATTTGGTCAATTCTGAGTTATCTGTAAGGGTAACTTAATATAAATATTACTAATTCATTTTTAAGCTAGAATTCAAAATTGAAAACTTTTAAATTGTCTTTCTTTTAGATATAACCACAATGTTTACAAGCTTCTTTCTATCGAGTGCTAATTCTGAGGCATACATTGGACTATGGTTTACTAATACTATCTCACATCATCAAAAACAGAATAAAAACATAGAGGTACTACTAAGCTCATTTTATAAATGAGATTGGAGACATGAAAGTCACAGTAGTTAGAAAATGACAGAATTCTACCCTAGGTGGTGGCTCTGCCATACCTTATCCACTATTCCAGATAGCGTTTGGAATGGGTTCTTTAGTTTTGTCTTCTTCTTATATTCTATGCTATTTTACCTTCCTTCATTAATTAAACTGCATTACACATGATTTCTTTACTCAAAGCTTTCACATAAAATTCAGAGGATAATTGTACAAATTTTTTTTAAAAAGGCATAGCCTATGGAAAATGAAGAATGTCAATAAAATTCAATGGTTAACCATCCAATTCTAGTATTTGTGAATACACAATTTTAACTTCATTTAGCATCTAATTGTGCCAAGCTCTTTTTTGAGAGATGGGGAAGGTGGAAATAGTCTACTATGTAGTCCAGGCTGCCCTGGAACTCACATGTAGCCCAAGCTAGGCCTCAAATTCACGAACCTCTTGCTTCAGTCTCCCCAGTGCTAGGATTACAGGAGAGTACCACCACACTTGGCTTGTGTCAAACTCTTTACTAGTCAGTTTATATGTTTTATTTAACCCACTCAACAATGTGATCTCTCTCTTCCTCCCAACCCTCAGTTCACAAACATGAAAGGCTCAAAATGGTTAACAGATTTGCACAAAGTCATGTTAAGAAGACAGATCCAGATTTCACATTTCTAATTTTTAAGACTGTTGTTGTTAGGTGCTGTGGAATCGGTATCGAACTCATAGCGACCCTATATACAACAGATGAAACACTATTGTCAGTGCTTCTCTGCTGTTCATCGGGTTTTCAATGGTGGACTGATTTTTGGGAGTGGGTTGCCGGATCTGTCTCCCAACCCTACAGCATCTGGTGTTCCCAGGTGGTCTCCTATACAAGTACTAAACAGGCTGGATCCTGCTTAGCTTCCGAGATCTGATAGGATCGGATGCCACAGGGCTTAGGCTGCAGGCATTTTTAAGATGGATGAGATATAATACTTTGATAATAACTCTACATAGTGTTAATATTTTTAAATGTTCTGTGTATAGCTGAAAATTAGTATTATACTTATTATTGATACTATTAAAAACACTACTATTTACCAAATACTCATAGGCAAAGCCTTTACAAGATAATAGAAATCCCAATCCCATTTTACAATGGAGTTAGCATGGTAACAGTACAAATCCAACTTAGGGTGGCAAAAGAGCAGTTTTATCTTCCCCATCTGCTTTAATGTTTTAATGAAAAAGGTACTCCTTAATCACAAAATTGTCCGTGTAAAGCATAATTTGGGCAACTTATACATAAGTAACAGAAGCATAACTGATTCATATTTAAACTGCAATTCTTACATGTCTGAAAGTCTAGTAATTGGAAAATTATAATGAATGGTTAATGAATCCACAAGAGACCAAACTCATGCTCATGAAGCTAAACTAATTTATAATCAAAAAGGGGTAATAGCAGTAATTAGAAACAGTGATCAGTTCAAGATAACACTTATAATAAAGCCTCATTTCCCCAAATTGTAGGAATTCCATACACTATGCACATGCACAGTGGGAGTTTTGAAATATTTCCAAGTATTGCATGGCAACCAGGATTAGTGATCTACTGAAATAGAGTATTTAACCTTATGCATAAGGAAGGTCCTAAGGAAATTCAACTTATTCATTGGTTGGAGGGATTAGTACGTAGAGGTCAACAACACAGAGACTCAGCAGATCTTGGGCGTCATTCTCAACTCCTAACACTACGAAGCCTGCAGCGGTAGCCCTGTGGCATCCGATCCCATCAGATCTCGGAAGCTAAGCAGGGTCGGGCCTGGTTAGTACCGGGATGGGAGACCGGCTGGGAACACCAGAAGCTGCAGGCTTGGGAGAAGGACCTGGCAACCCCCTCCCAAAAATCAATCTGCCATTGAAAACCCTATGAACAGCAGAGAAACACTGACAATAGTGTTTCCCCTGTTGTACAGAGGGTCGCTATGAGTCGGATACCGACTTGACGGCACCAAACAACAACAACAACAACACTACGAACGACACAAAGTACAACTAGGCCAAGGTGAAAACAACATCTAATGTATTCTTCAATGCCTACAGAGGACAAAGCATGTGGCACAGATTATATATTTACAAGGTATTTTTTTCTTTTTTCCATTTACTGGTAAATGTTGGTGGAGTGCAGAGTAATATAGCATTTGCTTTTTCCATTATGCAACTATTACATCACTTTTGGCTACACTTTCATCAACTTACAAGGTTTATGGAGCCTTATTTCTAGTATGTAGTAAAACTCGTATGCATATTTGGGTTATGTTCCCCCATTTTTCACATGTATTCATGAAGTTGCCTCGTTTACATTGAGATTATCCTCCCCCCTTATCCCTTTACATTGTTTCTCCTTCCTATCCTACCTTTTACAGTCTTTACTTTCCTTTGCTTGTCCCCTTCCCCTCTTTCTACTGTTTATATTTTCCTTTCTTCACCTAGTTTAATAGTGCATTTTTATATATCTAGCACCTAACAACAGCTTATGTATAGATTTTTTCTTCCTTTATAGATAGCCCCAAGGGGAGATATGATAACTGCTTTCAAAATGTTATGATTTATCATGCAGAAAAAGGAGAAAGTTAATACTGCATTTCTTTTAAAGGAAGAACTTTAATTATTCAGAAGAACTTATACTAGGCAAATTTTACTTCCAAATGAGAAACTGACAGAGTTGCCTAAGAATAAAAAGGAATAAAGAAAGCTTTTTGAAATAGTAAGAATCTTGTTTAAACATGAATTCTATGAGGATGAAAGGCAAACTTTTGGGGATTAGTCATAAACAATTCCTGAATCCTACAGTTGCCTAGATTATGTTGTTAGGTGCTGTCAGATTGTGTCTGACTCATAGTGGCCCATATAGAGTTTTCAATGGCTGTTTTGGGAATACCTCAGGAGTGGATTGCCACGTCCTTCTCCCATTTTTGCAGTGCTGGGAATTGAACTCAGGACCTCAGAGACTGCAGAACAGCACTCTACCAACTGAGCTAAATCTCAGCCCCTGCCTAGATTATACCATCTCTAAAATCTTCCTAAAACTTCTCATTTTAACATCTACTGATTACCATTAATTTGTGGTTAGTTGTTGTTAGGTGCTGTCAAATCAGGTGCGACCCACAGCAATCCTCATGGGGTTTTCAACAGCTGACTGTTTCAGGATTGCTTCAGAGGTGGATTGCCGCATTGTTCTCCCATTGTTGCAGTGGTGCTAGAAATGGAATCCAGGTCCTACAGAGTGTGGAGCAGCACTCTAGCAACTGAGCTAAACCCCAGCTCAATTTGTGATTTAGGCAATTGTTTTAAATTCACAACATACTTCCATATTGAAAAGCTGTTTGAACTTTTATCTTTTTAAAGCTACTTGATGTTTCTACTTAAATAACCAAATTGCCCTCTATTGATTTGAAATGTTGTAATAAAAGTTCCAGTGAATATTAAGATTTAAAATTATATTGGTCAGGCACTGTAATGTGCATCTGTAATCCCAACAACTCAGGAGCCTGAAGCAGGAAGATGGCAGGTTCAAGGTCAGAGGCAGCCTGAGCAACTTAGCAAGACCCTGTTTCAAAATATAAAAAATAAAAACAAAAACAAAAAAGGGCTAGGGGAGCAGCTCAGTGGTAGAGCACTTGCTTAGCACGTGTGAGGTCCTGGGTTCAACACGTAACATTGCCCTCCCCAAAAAGTTTTTAAATTACTTTGTAGACATAAGAGACAATATTAAAGGAAAAATGCATTGTAAAAGTCTCTAAAAGGGGATTTGGGCACAGTAGGGAATACTTCATAGTAAGACAGTTATTTGTGTAGTCACCTGATACTGGCATGGATTTTGGGAAATTGGCAAGGCTCGTCTCTGAAGCACTCTGTAGCTCTCGAAGGCGAGTGAGGTACTGCTGCTGCCCCAGAGCACCATCTTCACTGTCCAGAGGTCTTTTCTGAGCAAGCCCTTGCTTCTGAAATGTCAACTTCAGACCACCTTCCTGTCAAAAATTATTATTAAGACAGAAATTGTTAGCAACAATCTTACTGCAAGATTTTAAGAGAAATTTTTTATGTAGGAAAAGTGAATTAAAACCCTTGAAATAATAATGAAGTTCTTTTCTTGTTCATAAATCAATAGAATAAAGCACTCTAATAAAATTCTATAATGAATGTTGAACTTTTTATCTTCAATAAAAAAATCCAGGGACCACATATACTTTTCTGAGCAAAACAAAATTTTTCATGTGCTGGGATACTGTAACATTTTCAGGCTTAGATATATATTTCTAGGTCCATTACTCATACGGTATTTTAAAAGACATGACCCATGTTTTACATAATAATCAAGCTTCAAATACCATGTTAAACATTACTGATAACAGGCAGGCTAAATGTTTTCAAGAAAAAATATGCTGACATACCATTTAAATATTATATAAAAGAACCAAAATAGTTAGAAATTGTCACACTGTTTGAGAAAGCGTCTTGATCAGCAGAACTATTTTCAGAAGAATAAGGAGAGAAACATTTAATGATGATCCCTCTAGTAGAATATTCAAGTTTAATAGCCTGGATATCAAAAAAGAAAACAATCCAAATACCAGGAGACAAGTATGTGAAGGAAGGAAGAGTAAGAGCAGGCAGCCATTTGCAGGAAAAGCATGCTGCACACCGCAATCGCAATCAGGCCCTAGGGCAATAAAAATACACATACGTCTTTGAT
Organism: Pedetes capensis; assembly: GCA_007922755.1. Lineage (NCBI taxonomy): Eukaryota > Metazoa > Chordata > Mammalia > Rodentia > Pedetidae > Pedetes > Pedetes capensis. The sequence goes on along the minus strand of VMDO01009580.1, from coordinate 67,207 downwards.
TTTCACTGTAAACTCCTTTTCTCGTACATGCTTCTTCACCTTTGACATGTGTGTTGACTGGTCAGGTTCTTCTTTGACACCAGCACCTGGGGGAGGTGGAACACTGGGCTCGCTATATTCTGTAGCTGCTCCAGGGCTGTCCAGCAGTTTGGTGGTATAGAAAGAAGCCACTGTGTTAGCATCGTAACTTCTTCTAGCTGAAGGCCACTTCCCTTTCAGAACTGTTTGACAAATACTGTCCAAGCGGTTGATCATCACTCGATCCTAGGAAAGCATGCAACATCAAAGTATAATTTTAATAATTAGGTTGGACTTTTAGAGATCAAATAGCCCAAGAGCTTTGGTAATTTAAACCTGGTACAACCAAGAACACCTATATACTTTCGCTTTCCTATTATATAATCCTGTAAGTTATTCAAGTACCAATTCCCTTGGTGAAGTTCAAAAATATTATAAAATTTTATTCTTTTGTTTTTATCTTAACAAAGGAATACAGGTTCCTTATTAAAAACAAACAACTCAGAATTATACATAAGGAATTAAGAAATCCTCATTTCCCCACTCCATTCCTAAAGGTAAGTATTTGTATATTAGTCTATTTACAGACTGTGAGAAGTATATTAATATAGTCTTAGCTGCTTTCATCACAGAATATACATGTGCTTAAATGAACTACTTTTGTAGGTCAAAACTGGCTACTATAAGTTCATGGAGACTCAGTTGAAAGCACTTATTTCATAAAGAAGCACTTAGAACATTAATTTGAATGTAAAGATTTATTACCTTTATTCTAAACAGTCTATAATTATGTTAAGAATCATACACATTTAAGTACAACTAGTTCAATAGACAGTAATAATTTATACTTTTGATGTTAACACTAAAATGCCATTGTACATTTTATATACACTATTTTTCTATATAATACCTACCATCAAATATCTACCATCAAAGCTATACAGAAACATGCTAAAAAATGACCTGTCTCAATAATAATTTACTCCTTTACCTTTGGCCAGTATGAGGCTGCAAGCATGTATCCACCTTGTAAGAGGTAAGCAGACTCTGGTGTCCCATTGTTTGCTTGGAAACTATCCTGGGTCTCATCCTGGGTAGTGCTCATTGATGCAACACTTTCTTCATCATAGGCTTTTATGTGAGGGGCACCTTCTGGTAAAAACAATTATAACCATTTAATAAAGTCTGGATAAAATAATTTTATATACACTTTAAAGTCTTATGTAATTTTCAGAACTATCTGAAAATGAAAAAAGACAAATGGTAGAAAGAAAATGTTTTTTTAAAAAAGGAAAAAATTTCAACTAGGGTACAATGAAGTAATCATTATTTTAAAAATAACTATTGATTGGTAGACTTCTTCCAGACTGGGAGGACTATAAATACCAGATGGGGAGACCATAATTGTCGAAATGAGGTGACTCTTAGAACTGGACACCTTCCTTGTGGGAACCCTGAAAGTTATGCGTAGGGAGTTGTTACAAGAATTCTGGCCCCTATGGTGCATGATGGTCTTTAAACCGGAATGGCTCCTGTATATGCTTGACAGTGATTCATTTCCTTACCTGTGAACTATTGGCCTGATGCAGAGACATTCACAGAAGAGGACTATCCAACATTACTCTACTGACAAACTGTAGTTCTTATTCTACATTCTTCTCAGTAGGTAAGTGTCAAACATCGCCTATGATACTCTTGTTTGTGTAAGACTCCTGGTGAATGCTATATAATATTACCTTTTATTTTTTCACCAAAAACCTTGTTCCAGGGAAAAATACAATGCTCAATTTAAAGCAATCACAAAGAAATATAAGTATTTTGTAAAATTTTTAATTCCTCTGACCTTGACTATTGGATAGGAAATATGTACCGGTAATTCTAATTTCCTATTTAACTGTGCTTTTCTAGGAAAATTGGTAGGCATAAAATTTTAAGCTAACAATTTTAAGCATGCTTAAGTCATCTGAATCAAGTTATTTTATTTTCACTTGAAAAGTTGTCATAAAAACAGCAAAAGTACTTGATGTATATACCTCGCTTTTGGACTTCCTCTTCTTCACTGTCACTTTCTTCTGATGAAGATGAAGAAGATGAAGATGATGAAGAGGAGGATGAGGAGGATGAAGATGATGCTGAAGAACAAGATGAAGATGAAGAAGAACTAGAGCCTGATCGAGAGTGGGAACAAGAGGAGGAGGAAGACGAGGAAGAAGAAGATCTGGAAGAACAGGATGATCTCTCAGAATCAGAGTCAGAATCAGAACTAGATTCTGATCCTCTTTTGTGGACTCTCTGTTTCTTAGAAGCTGGGTTTGGAGTTAGGGGTTCTGTTCTGGCTGCAACCATGCGTCTGTCTGTTTCAACTTTTCCACCACATTTCTGGTCTCCAGTAGCCTGTGATAAAACACCATTCTTTGGACTTACAGGCTCAGACTTTATTAGTGTCCTGGTTTCCACAGAAGACATAGATTCTTCTTCAGAAGACTGAGGCTCTTCTTTAAGGTTTTCACTTTTAACTTTCATATCCTCTAGAATAATACCTTTAGCATCTAGGAGCCTAGGTAAAGAGGTAAGAGGAGAAGCAGAAAGTGCTACTTGATATTGCTGTAAAAGGGGAGTAGAAGTCCTCGAATGAGCCATCTTACTTTGACTGTAGTTCCTTTGAGCTGCCATAAATGAGAGTTCAGGATCACGAAGAATGTGATAGTCTGTTCGGCTCACCCCATGCTTAGCAGCGCCAATAAGCAAATCCCTATCATGAGGGCCACACTCCCACCAGACTGGTAAGTCTGGATTTGGATGGCACAGCTTCAAGCGTTCAAACAGCTGTGGATGTCGGAGAGCCTGCTCTCGTACTTTTCTTAGAAGCTCAATGCGATACAAAGTCCTAGATGCACGTTCTTCTGTGATTGGTTGGATAAAAATATTTGGATCCACCAATTCTACATTGAAACAAGGACAAAAATATTAACCTCAAAATACTTTATTAGAGATTTATAACAAAGAATGTAATTTCTAAAATGCACCTCTACTCAGTATCATTGTATAATTTCCAGGATTTCTTTTAAATATTTTTAAATGACAAAAATTGTTTTAAAAATAACTAAAAATTGTGAAGCATAAAACATTGATCTCTTAAAATAAGGAAAACATAAAATTATTTTAGAAGTACATTAATATAACTAGGAATTTACTTTTAAGAAATTTTCAATGTCATTCTGAGAAAGATATTTCTGTAGTGGCTTTAGCAAAAAAATGCACCATCACAATCCAATCATGAAAACACAAGACAAACTCAAACCAAAGGATATATGGCAAAATAACTGACCAATAGTTTTCAAAGGTATCAATGCCATTTGGAATAAGGAAAAACTGAGAATCTATTACAGGCTAAGAGGCCATTAAAGAGAACGAACAATCAAGTACAATGGGGGATCCTGGAATACAAATACACATCAGTGGAGGCCAGGAGTGGTGGTGCACGCCTATAATTCCAGCACTCAGGAGACCGAGGCATGAAGATCCTGAGTTTGAGTCCAGCTTGGACTACAAAGTGAGCTCAAAGGCAGCCTGGGATGCAAAGCAAGACCCCTTTTCAAAATAAGCAAACAACAATAACAAAAACCCCAAAATGTACATTGGTTGAAATATGGGTAAAATTCAAAGAGGTATAGTAGGCCCTCTGTATCTATGAGTTCTAAATCCATAGATTCAGCTAACATCAGTTTGAAAATACTTGGGGAAAAATATTTGTGTCTGTATTGAATACGTGCAGATTTTTTCCTTGTCATTATTCTCCAAAGAACATGCAATAACTATTTACACAGTACTTATAGTATATTATGTATTATAAGTTATCTAGAGATGATTTAAGGTCTATAAGAGAAGGTGTGTAGGTTGTATGCAAGTATTACTTTGTATGTGTGTGAGGGGGTTAATCTGGGCTTGAATCCAGGGCCTTGCACATACTTTGCAAGTGCTCTACCACTGAGATAACCCCTAGCCCATTTTTTATTTTTTGTCTTGAGATAAGGTCTTGCCACCATGCCTGGCCCTACTCATTTTATGTACGGACTTGAGCATCCTCAAATTTTGGTATTCTCCCAATCCTAGATACAGAAGGATGACTGCATTTAGTTAATGGCAATGTACTAACATCGAATTCTGAGCCTTGTAATTATAATTAGTCACATAAGATTTCAACATTAGGAAAAGCAGAGTAGAAGACATATGTAGCTAAAAACAAAAGTCAAGGATTCTGCAAAGATCAACATAGACTAGGAAGCAAGAGTGGAAGTATTCAGACTACAACCAATACTTGAGAAGCTGTGCAGTGCAATGGGTGCGCATATAATTAGTAAGGAATTGGGGGTATTTAAGAAAGAAATGGAAATACTATTTTCTCTTTTTCTCTTCGGTATTGGGGGTTGAACCCAAGGCTTTGCACATACTAAGCAAGTGCTCTACCACTGAGCTGCAACCCTAGCTCATTTTAAGTTCTTTTTTTCTTTTGAGACTGGATCTCACTAAGTTGCACAGGCTGCCCCTACCCTTGAATCTGTGATGTTCCTGCTTCAGCCTTCTGAGTTGCTGAGATTACAGGTGTGTGCTATCATGCCTGGCTGGTATTATTAAGTTTTCTAAGAATTACTAGATTATTAGGATATAAAGTGCTTATAAGTTATATGACCATAATTATGCATGAAGTAGAACTGTTAAGTATTTCTTTTGACCTTGATATTAAAAACACTGTTAACTGAGGAAGTTAGTGGAACTATAATCTAACTGAAATCTCATTCACTTTTCTAAAAAGAAGCTCTACCTTTTCAATGATTATTCAATAACTGATGAATCTATATCCTTCTCGTTAAAAACTAGACTTAAAAGTGATGGATTTATTTATATCACTATATCGCTAATGGAAATTAAGAAAATAAAAAAAAGGAAGACAGGGAGTCTTGGTAATGACAAATAATAAAAAAGACATGATACTGTGTTTTATTTGTACTATTAAAACAATGTATGTTCTTCCAACAGACCTAAAAACAGACTGAAACCTACCCTGAATTACTTGGTACCTGGATAATCAAGTGATTAGATTATTCATCAGACTGGCAAATAATCTGTTAGGAAATAAAATTAAAACAAGAAACCCATGTAGAATTTAAGGCATTTTAATAAACCCCTTATATTTTTACTATGAAACAAGAGTAAGAGCCAGGCACAGTGGCACACCCCTGTAATCCCAGCAACTCGAGTGGTAGAGACGGAAGGATCACCGAGTTTGAGGCCAGAGACAGCCTGTGTTAACTTAGTGAGACCTGGCTTTAAAATAAAAAATTAAAAACAACCTGAGTGGTGCAGCCCCAGTGATAGAGTGCTTGCAATTTATGTGCAATTCCCTGGGTTCAACACTCAAGTACCACCACCAAAAACAAAACAAAACAAAACAAAACAAAACTTTGGTTTAGTAGTTAGAAAAGTCAGAAATTATATTCAATAAAGAATAGAGACAACTGCTAATAACAACAGAGCATCACTGACAGGAACCACTGACAGGAAGAGCTAATTTCTCTGGGCTGTGCAGATGCTAAAATTTATCTCAGAACAACTTCCTACCTGAGCAGTTGACTACCTAGATTATTTGTTGTCTTTTCTGAAGATATTATGAACCAAAATTTTTAAAATGTCCTAAGAGTGGGGGGTCCCATTCGTTGCAACATTATTTGGTAAATGATCCGTTTCACACATTCTTATAAGACAGACTCAAAATATAGGCTAGGGTAGTTCTGTTTAAAAGCTCTCCTTTGAATTTAAACCTTTTCCTAATCATAAATCTATTGCCAAACACCAAAGATCTTCTTAAAACTCTGCATGTATCTCCATTCTCTTCAGACTTCAATAGTAGGATTAAGGAACAAAGGATCTTGAAGCATAGTTTATTTATAATTCTAAAAATTGAAAATTTCTGAATTTTAGTGACTTTGCTTCTTTGATCAAAAAAGGAGGAAAAATTTATACATACCTTCTTTGGAAGGAAGACGACAAACCCTCCGACACATAGACATGAATGCATACAAATACTTCTCCAAACTATCATCAGTTTTCTTGTGTAGCCTAGCCATAGCTCTAAATTTTGTCCAATCAAATTGGCCCCTGTCAGGGTCAAAAACTACCCCAAATGTCGATACAACTCGATAAAAGTCAGCTTCTTCTCTTCTTGTCCATCTATTTTGAATCAGATTAAAGAAAAAAAAAAAAAAAAAACAACACTGGTCACTAAAACAATTATTTGTAAATAGTGAAAATAATGACTATAATACAAACTTAAAACATTTCTTATACCAACACTTTGAATGTGAAATCCACAGTTTTTGCTTGATAAATATATTTTAAAATTCTAGTTGACTCATTATCCAACTATATTTGGTTTAGTATACATGGTTTCTTCAGACAATGAAATAGGTTTTTGTATACTAAGTGAGAAAATATGCATAGGATTCAAAAGTAAATAATGACCTTGCCCTCTGGGAAAATGATAAAAATTTTTCAGATACATTTGTAGTATAAAGTAGTGTTTATTGTATGAGATATAGATATAAAGAATTTTAGGAGCTCACAGAAAATGGAAGGAATAGTTTAGACTTAAGCAATCAAAGAAAAACATCAGAGTGTCATTTTGTGCATTAAGATGGGACAAGGTATTGGTTATGGTGGTGTATGCCTATAATCTCAGTCCCTGGGAGGTGGATGCAGGAGGACTGTGAGTTGGAGCCAAGCTTGGGCTACAGAGCAAGACCTTGTCTAAAATGAAAAAGAAAGGAAGGACGGAAGGACGGAAGGAAGGAAGGGAGGGAGGGAGGGAGGGAGGGAGGGAGGGAGGGGACGGACGGACATGGGGAAGAGGAGGGAAAAAATGCATACATAGTCACCAAAACAGAAATATTGTGCATTTGAGGAGTCCACTGACCACTCCAGATTGATGTGGCTCAGACTGGGGACAAAGTGAGAGAGAGATGGGGTCAAATTATGCAATGCTCAAAATGCCTGCCTAAAAATGGGGTCAAATTATGAAATATTCCAAATATCTGGCTAACAACAAATCTCTTTTCAAGGAGAAAGCTTCTGATACCATAAGAGTAATATTTTCATCATAAAGTACAGATTTCCAAGCTTTTGTATTTCTTTTTATAGATTAGTTTCCTTGTTTAACTTACTGAACAGCTGTGATAATGAGAATCATAGGGAAAAATGTTAATGGGCCATTTTTACCATAGTCATACATTAGGAAGACTAATGTAATGATGATGTAAAAGCAGTCTGGGAAAGCCAATCAAGTCATATGAACTGGACACTTGGGTGATATAAACAGGAATGGAAAAGAAAGGATATATTGAAAGATTACACAGGATAGAAAAAAAAACAAGAACAAAAAATAAGATACAATGCTTATCATCACAGAATTTAAAACTTACAAAGACCAAGACATAAGAAGGAAAAGATATATGTCATTATAGTATCTCATGTTATTATGACAAGTAAGTATATTATTTAGACAAGTGCTAGATGAGTACAGAAAGAGGAGGAAATGCTGTGATTTGAGCTGGCTGAAGAAAACCAGATAGGCCATATACTGAGCTCTGAAGGATGGGATAGATATGGACTAGAGGGTAGGAAGGAGGGTATTCCAGATAATATAAACAACATAAACTGGGGTACTGAGTCAAGACTAAGTAGGACATTCTATCTGAGGGAACTGGAGTGCATAAGGTTAGAAACGCAGACTAAAACCTCATTAATGAGAACGTTGAATTTAGGCTTAAGAATATAACACTTTAAGGCTGGGCACCATGGTGCATGCTCATAATCCCAACAACTCGGGAGGGTGAGGCTGGAAGATCATGAATACAAGGTCAGAGGCAGCCTACGTAACATAACAAGACCCTGTATCAATACAAAATAAGAAAAAAAAATTGGGCTAGGGGTGCAGCCCAGTGGTAGAGTGTTTCCAAAGTATGTGCCAGGTCCTGGGTTCATTCCTCAACTACCACAAAAAAATCAAATTAAATTAAATTAAATTTTAAAATAACACTTTATACCTAAATAGAAACAATCAAATGTCAGGATAAGACTATTACTTGAGGAAGATTAATTCAGATCCAACAGAATGAGGGAAAAATGTATATAGTATATTAAAGATGGCCACAAATTCTTTACTACTCTTCCCACTGAAAGGTGAAATGTATTTCTTTTTCATGTAAGTCTAGGCTGGTCCAGTGACATTTCTGACCAAGAGAAGGTGGCAGAAGTGACATACTGTAAGTGATGAGACTAAGACTTAAGATATCTGCAGCATTTGCATTTGCTACTTGGATATTCCTTCTTAGAATCTGAGTTCCCAGTTGGCAGCTAACACCAACTGGCAGCCAGGCAAGTGAGGCTACTTTGGATCTTCCATCTATTTCAGAACCCCAGCCAATAGCACATGAAGCAGCAGAACCAACTGGTCAATTTGCAGAATCCAAAGAAACTACAACAACAACAACAACAACAACAAAAAAAACTGATGCTATTTTAAGTCTCTAGGATTTGGGGTTATGTAACAACAGATAATAGAAACAATGTTTTTACATAGGCAATTTATTTGAAAATTACAGCCAGGAAGGTAAGGAATAAGGTTTCACACTAATCAAATACTAGCTACAATGAATGTGTTGCAAAATGAAATAAATGAACAATGATTTTTCTTTCAAAGAACAGTCAAAGGGCCCAAGTTTAACAGGGCAGCCAGGTTATTAGTAAACATTACTGTTCTTTCTCATGGACCCTATTGTTTTTAAAAAGTTGAAGCTCTGGGGATGATAGAAGTTTGTCTTCTTAACAAAGTCTCTTGCAAATTCCTTCCCTTTGACATGAGTAGTTTTAAGGGTTCTTTCATCCTCTTATAGAGAGGTATACTTGCCTTCCATACATTCTTTTATATCATAAATGTATTAATGTAAAATAAAGATGCAATGGAATGTATTTCATATAACTTAAACTTCTGTTCTATTGACAATTTAAGTTCTATTGGATACATTAAATTTGTTACCCACTTTCATTTCTTAAATACTTTAACGTTCCTAAAAATGACAAAGATATTTAAATATGAAGTATGGCTAGTGACTGGAAGGTGCACTAATCTTTACTAGTTTTATCATGATTCTGCATATGTAAGTGAGGGAATAGATGTGTAAACGAGCACAAGCACTTTGCTGTGGCCAGTTAGCATGATGGTCACACCCTGATAGCCTTTAGGATGAACAAACATATTTAGACACTATGTATTAAAACTTTAGTGATACTGTCTTACCTTTGCTGTCTTTCTATCTTGGCTGCCATTTTAGGATTAAGAGTGGCTTCTTCATAAAGAGGTTGCATTACACTGGCAGGCACTGAGAAGGCTGGTTGTATCTGCTGGATTTGTCTGTTTTTATTAGTACGCTGATATGCAGTGATGAGACGTCTCAACCGTGTGGTTAAAGCTGACTGAGTAGGCCAATAAATTTTATCCCCTTCCATTAGTTGACCATCTATATTTAAAGAAACTCATCTCAATAACAATAATCTAAAAAAATCAAGCACTGTATGAAGCTTACCAAAGTAGAAAAATTTCTCTACTTAAGATTTTTTTCCTTCACTCTGATTCTCTGGGGGTGAGGACAAGCAAATCTTTCATCATAAAGTTTTCTTTTCACTAAGCCTCTAAAAAAATTACAGTGAACTTTAAGAACCACTCAAAGTGAGTAGAATACAATGGAAAAGAGAATCACACATTATCTGCTTGAAGAAAACTTCACTTACACAGAAAATTCAACTCTAAGATTTCCAGGTTTAACGTGTAATGTTGTTATTGTGTTGTTAGGTACTTGTTGAGTCAGTGTCCGACTCAGAGACCCTATGTACCACTGGCAAAACACCACTGTCAGAGCTTCTCTGTTATTCATAGCTTTCAATAGCAGAATGTTTATTGGGAGTGGGTTGCTGGGTCCTTCTCCCAACATCTAACACTGGCTGCAAATACTCAATGCCTTAATTTAAATAAATTAAAAACCAAACTGAAATTCATGGAAAGCTGGATACTATAAACTCTTCTAATTGAAGTCTTCTGTATTGATTTATCTCAATCTTTTATTGTTGTTAGCTGCCATTCAGTCAGATCCAACTCATTGCCACCCTAAGTAGTACAGAAGAAACACTACCTGAGACTGTGCCATGCCTGGCAATATTTCAGTGCTTCTCTGCTATTTGTAGGGTTTTCAATGGCTGATTATTTGGGGGGGAGTAGGCTGCCAGGTCCTTCTCCCAAGACAACAGCACCTGGTGTTCCTAGGTGGTCTCTCATCCAAGTACTAACCAGGCCAGACCCTTCTTAGTTTCTGAGATCTGAGGGGATCGGATGCCAGTGTGGTATTCTCAATCTAGTTAGAATTAAAACATTTTTAAAGTTACCAAGGTAGGAAAAAATATATTTTGAAAGTTCACTATTACAATGCTATAAAGTTTTTATTCTAGTAATAAAGGGCAAGATCTAACTATTTTCAAGGTGTAATACTATGAGTATATACCATAACCAAGCTGCATTCATTCTACTAAGAGACTCCCTTTCTCCTCCTGATTGAGCTATGGAGGAGTGAGGCCCTGTTCCGCCTGGGTGCCAGGCAGGGACAAGGTACTTAGGCAAAAGTAATGTTGCTTTCCTAGTATTAGAAGGAAGTAGAAACAGACCTTGCTCAGAAAAGCTTTGTAGGAACTGGGTAATAAACAATGGGTGCTAACGTACAAGTGGTACCAATAAGAAATTGAATATATTATTGCATTAAATATTTTAATAATGAAATCTCACATACAAATTTCATAATCAGGTTGTAAAAAGTCATCAAAGCTTCTCTTCTATAAAAGCTCAGTAGGCCACTACATAAAGATTTACAACTAAAAGTACTGTTAGGTTCCCAATCAATTAATATGTTCTGTGATTATAAATGCATTCAATAAAAATTCATAAGCATTAAAAACATTATAAAATTCTAAGTACTTCTTGATTTCATAGTACCATGACAATGTGAGTTTATAATAATAGTACTAAGTAAGAAAGGAAATGAGATTTACCTCCATCTGCTATAACAAGATCTCCAGGTGAAGAAACATCGTCCTTTTAAAAAAAGAGATAGAAATTGTCATACAGTAATTAAGTCAACTTAAATATAAGAAGAGAACCAAACTTCTTTATACTGGAGAGCTTTTCCTTACAATAGAACTTTTTCCCTGTGCTGAGGGTCAAACCCAGGGACTCACTGAGCTATGAACTCAGGCAAAAATAGAATGTTTAATGAGTAAATTTGGGAAAAATAAAAGTTATAATTCCTTGTTCTCAATCTCTTTCACATATCCCTATTTCCTCTGACATTATAACCCAGTCACAATTTGCTAAAATTATTTCCTTTTCTATGATTACTTTTAAGCTAGTGTTTTCCCCTCTACCTTTTTTCCGAGTTTTCTTGTTAAACTTTTCTTGCCTTCTGTATACCAACTCTCAATTTATTCCATCTCATTTTTGCCAACCTGCAAATTGTTTCTTCTTGAGCCTAAAACACTTGATGCTGTAGATCCAATTTTTATCTGTCAACAGAGCATCTTCATTAGTTATCCTAGCATTATGTTCATTTTGATATTCATAACTTTGCATTTATTTCAATGACTACTAATTTCCAGTTGTTTTAGAAAAGCCTGAGGTTAGAATTATAATTATTTTGTAGGTGGGTGCTTTTCTCTCTTGTTGTTGTTGTTAGGTGCTGTCGAGTCGGTTTCCGACTCATAGCGACCCTCTGTACAACAGGGGAAACACTATTGTCAGTGCTTCTCTGCTGCTCATAGGGTTTTCAATGGCAGATTGATTTTTGGGAGGGGATTGCCAGGTCCTTTTCCCAAGCCTACAGCTTCTGGTGTACCCAGGCGGTCTCCCATCCAGGTACTAAACAGGCCCAACCCTGCTTAGCTTCTGAGATCTGATGGGATTGGATGCCACAGGGCTATAGCTGCAGGCGTTTTCTCTCTAGTTACTTTTAATGTCTTCTCTTTGTTTGGTATATCTGAATTATCATTAGGATGTGGATTTCATTTTTATTTATCTTGCCAAGATTCATTTTTTTCTTAAATATGAGGATTCAAGTCTGTCAGTGTCTGAAAAACTTTCAGTTAATTATATCTTGAAGTAGAGCTTCTTCTTTAATCTATCTAGTTATTCTTCCTGGAATGCCTATTAGATATATGTTGTTGTTGTTAGGTCCCGCAGATTTGGGTCTGACTCACAGTGACCCTATGAACAAGAGAATAAAACATTCTTTGACTTTGTGCCAGGCATATGATCTTTTTTATGTTTCAGCCCATTGTTGCAGACACTGTGTCAATCCATGTAGTTGAGGATCTTCCTTTTTTAATTTTTATTTATTTATTTTTATTTATTTATTTTTTTAAGTACTGGGGGTTGAACCCAGGGCCTTGCATTTGCATGCTTTCCAAGTGCTGGACCACTGAGCTGCACCCCCAGCCCATTTTTCTTTTTACTTTTTGAGACCGGGTCTTGCTAAATTACACAGACTGCCTCTGGTCTCGAACTTGTGATCCTCCTTCCTCCGCCTCCCAAGATGTTGGGATTACAGGCATGCACCACCATGTCCGGCTTCCTTTTTTTTTAATTGACCCACCACTCTTCCAAACAGGATGTCCTTCTCCAAGGATTGGTCCCTCCTGACAACATCATCAAAATATATCAAATGTGGTCTAGCTGTTCTTCTTACAGTCCATAGTACATTCAGTATTTGTCTCCAGCAGCACAATTCAAAAGCATCAATTCTTCTCCTGTCTCCCTTATTCATCATCCAGCTTTCACAAGCATATGATGCATCTGAAAATACCATGGCATGAGTGGGTGCACCTTCACCTTTAATGTGACATCTTTACTTTTCAATATTTTAAAGAGGACTTTTGCAATAGCTTTCCCCAAGGCAATGCATCTTTTGATTTCTTGACTGCTGCTTCTGTGGGTGTTGAATGAAGGACCATATACCAGACATTTTTATGCTATTCTCCGTGTTTCTAATTTTTTTTTCATATATTCCATTGCTGGGCTATCAATGAATTACTTCTCTGCTCCACATTTATAGCATCTGAGCTCTTTTCAATATCTTCTCTTTGCCAGCCATTGTGATTTAAGCTTTGTCAGTACAAAGAGCTAGACAGACAACCCGAGGAGAAAAAGGAGGTTTACTTCCTGGTTCTGGTGAGCTCTTCCACTGTTAAGTTCCCACAGCAAAGCCTCTTCCCCAGAGCCCAGTTCCTGCAACCGAAGCAGTTTCTTTTGTTTCTTTTTTATCGTTTTGGTACTGAGGGATTGAACCCAGGGCCTCAGGCATGCTTTGCAAGTGGTCTACCACAGAGCTGCACTCCTTGTCTATTTTTTACTTTCTGTTTTGAGACAGGGTCTCACTGAGTTCCACAGACTGCCCCTGGCCATGAACTCACAATCCTCCTGCCTCAACCTCCTGAGTTGCTGGGATTACAGATGTGTGCCCCTGTGGCTGGCTGAGCAGCTCTTCAGCACCTTATGGCCAGCAGCTTTTCCTACTACCCTCTGCCTGGCATGGTTTTAGAGTAGAGTGCTCACAAACATTTGCCCAGGAAAAATACTCTTAGCAGCCATGTTGTTGTTATTATTAGGTACCATTGAGTCAAGTCTAACTCATAGAGACCCTACGTAGAGCAGAATGAAACACTCCCCAATTCTGCGCCAGGCACACAATTGCACACTGTTGCAGACAGTGTCCATCCATCTAAGGGCGTGTTTTCCTTTTTTTTTTTGTTGACTAAGGGAGTGTTTTCCTTTTTTTTGTTTCCTTTTTTTTTTGTTGCCACTCTCCCAAACATGATGTCATTCTCCAGGGATTGGTCTCTCCTGACTACATGTCCAAAATACGTAAGATGAAGTCTAGCCATTCTTGCTTCCAAGGAGCACTCTGGTTGCACTTCTTCTAGGACACATCTGTTGGTTCTTTTGGCAGTCCATGGTATATTCAATAACTATCTCCAGCACCATAATCCTGACAACTGGGTCGGTATGCAACTTCAGAATAAATGGAGAAAAGATTGAGGTTGTCCATGATTTTGCTTTACTTAGTTACATGATCATCACCTGTGGAAGCAGCAGTCAAGAAATCAAAAGGCACATTACTTTGGGAAAAGCTGTGGCAAAAGATCACTTTAAAATATTGAAAAGTAAAGATGTCACATTGAAGACAAAGGTGTGCCTGACTCATGCCATGGTATGTTCAGTCACATCATATGGTTGTGAAAGCTGGACCTTGAACAAGGGAGATAGAAGAATTGATGCTTTTCAATCATGGTGTTTGGCAGCCACAGAGACCACCACAGAATTTCCAGCCAGTACCAGGCAGTAGATTTCTAGCAAGTTGCACCTGCATGGCAGCATAGTAATATTTTGGCCATCTAACGAGCCATGCTCATGTTTTCCCAACAGAGTCTAGATCGCAGACCTTGTGGAGATGGAACCCATTTGTGGGTGCTCTACCTGAGCCCTAGGAATGGCAGATGCTCCTTTTCTCTGCTATTCTTATATTCCTGAAAGTCTGCCTTACTTTTTACTAGCAATCTCTTATTACTGCAGCTCCCCTACCATAACCAATAACGCTTTACTTTAGACTTTTCCCATTCAAATTACTATGTAGTTTCTCTCTCTTGATTGGCCCAGACTGATCCATCATGCCACATTTTGGATAATTTCTTCACATATACTTTCCAAATCACTCAGGAGAATGTTTAACCTAGTTATTGAGTTTTAAATGTCAATGACTGTATTTTCCACTTTTAAAAGTTACATGCAATCTCTTTTCATCTTTCCAGTCCATCCATTCCTTTCTCCCTCCCTCATTTTCTTCTTTAAGATGGTGTCTCACTATGTTGTTCAGGCTGAACTTGAATTCCAGGACTCAAATGATCCTTCTTCCTCAGCCTTCTGAATACCTACAATTATAAGTGTGTTGCAGTGCATTCAGTTTTCCTAGTCATTTAAAATTATCTTTTTTCCCTTTGGTTCCTGGTTTTTGCTTTTATGTCTTTAATCATTAAAATATATACTTATTTTCTACTTCAACAGATATATTATCAGAAACTTTCCAGGGCCTAATCTTGTTCTTTGTTATATGATAAATTTCATTCATGGTAAATTTTTGCTCATTTAAAAATTTTAGATATTCACTTCATTTTATCAGGGGCTTCATTTTTAGGGCTCATGTGTACTCCAGATTGAAGAAGTTGTTTCTTCCCAATATATATATATTTTTTAAACCAGGCACCCCAGGGATATTACCAAAGACTTGTTTTTGTGTTATTTTTTGGCTTTAGGGTTCTTACATCATACAGATAAGGCAAAGGAGTTAAACCATAAACTTAGGAGAAGGCAGTCCTATGGGTATAGACTCTATGGACAGAGAGTATTTTTTACTACCCAGAGCCCAAGCTGAGATAAGTTTCCTTGTTTCTCTTTGCTGTTTGTCAGAAGGTACTGGCCTGTGAAAGTCCTGACTTTATCCAGTATTTCAGTTCTTGCTAGCCAATCACTGGCATAAGCCTTGTCCCTTGACCTAATATCTAAGCCTCTTAGCTACCAAGAGCAGTAAACCCTATGTGACAACTGAAACATCCAGTCAGACATTCCCCATGTTTCAATATTCTTTCTCCACACATTATTTTCTGTATTTTTATCCAGTTTTTCTTCTTTTCGACATTCTATAAACAGAGCACTTGTAACTAGGCTGTACAGCTTAGAATTCCTCTGGGTTCTACCTTCTCTTTCAACCCTCTACATAGCTATAGATTCTATCTCGTGCGGTATACCTTTAGTATCTAGTTTTTACTCTGCTTTGAGATTCTGCCCCTGGATGGTGCATTTCTTAGCTCTAAGAAGTACAGCATGTGGGCAAATCCCATTAAAACCACACATCCAAGCCAGCCTCCATCTTCTTTAGAAGTGATAAGACAATCTCTGAAAGATTATTTGTGATATTTGTCAACTCACATTGATCACTTACTTAGCTAATCTTCTGGAGATGTATCATGTATTCTGAGGACAGAGGAAAGCAAACAAAGAAAACATGGTATATCTAAAATTGAGGATTTTAAAATATGACCCAAAGCATACCTCTATGTCATCTTTAAAGATGGCCGGGGCAGGTTTATATTCTGGATCTTCCACATCCCTGTTAAAATACCAACCAATTATTGTAATGGACTTGTGATTTCTCTTGACAGAACGAACAAATGAAATCTTACTGGAAGGATATTTTAGTTTGTCTTAAAGGACAAACTGAAATCTGTTTTCTAGCCAGAGAAGCCCAAGTCACAGCATAAAAGCTGCTATATGGCAAAAAAGAAGAAAGGTAGTTCTAACTTACTCTTATTCCCAAGTTCAATTTTGAATGTGCTACTATTAACCTCAAAAGGGTTCCCATTTTTCTCTTTTGGTGAGACAAGAAAGATTATCTAAGGCTTTGTAATAGTTATAATGAACAACATGACATTTCTCTTGAACTGTAATATTCTTGCATTTCTTTTCCCCTCTAATGTCCCTAGAATTTTGTGGACTATATGGCCATGATGTACTTTGGCTAGAGTGAAAAAAGAAAGGGTTTGTCAAAAGAATAGGCAGGGGCTGGGTATGTAGCTTAGTTGTAGAACATGTGCTTAGCATGCACAGGGTTCTGGGCTCACCCCCAGTACAGACAAATGCTAACTTCCCAGAGTATGAATAGCTCTGTTGGAATGTAAGCAGTGATTCTCCTATTTCTTTTAAAGAGCATTTAAAGATAAATGACACTGACAAAGAATATGCTCATGTTGAAGAGAAGACATGCATGGAGAATTGAGACTCTGAAATGCACGTACCCATCCATGTAATCATTTGCTCTCTGTTCGGCAGCAACTGCTTTGTCATCAGGTTTCCCCACTCTTTCCAGAAAGCATAATGCTGGATCTGCTCGGATAGTGTTATATTTTTCATAACCTGGAAGCATCACCAATTATAGAAGTAAAAGGATAAAAAGAAGAAAGGCATATAAAAATAAGCATTCCTTATATTTGTGGTGAATTTTTCTAAACAAAAAGCATCATAGATTTACCTTTTTTTTTTTTTTTCCTTTTTGTGGTACTTAGGGGTTGAACTGAGGGCTGCACACATATTTTTCCAAGTGTTCTACCACTAGGCTGTACCCCATCCCATTTCTATTTTTTATTTTGAGTCATGGTCTCACTAAGTTACACAGGCTGTCTCTGCTCTCAAACTCATGATCCTCCTGACTCTGCTGCCCGAGTCACTGGGATAACAGGTGTGTGTGACCAAGCTGGCCCATATATTTAAATAATATGTTCAGTGTGTTTTCTAGAAATTATCAAAAACACTGCATGATCTGGTAATATTTATAAGTCTTTAGATGAAATTTACATGGATAGGATAAATGGATCGATCAAACAAACATTTACAAATTTCATGTAGAAGACGAGGAGCAGGTCATATATGCCACTCTCTCCTGAGGAAACGTAATAAATGATAGGCTTAGTTTGACAGTCTATTAATGCTGTCTTTTAATGCTGTATATATAACATGGTGTTACTGGAAGAAATCCATAAGTGGAAATCAATAAACTGAGTGGCTGAATTACACTATACATAAGAGGGTATCACACCTACCTTACATCTTACTTACCATGTTTAAAAACCCCTATAAGGAGTGACTTATCAGCATCAAAGTCCCACCACTCAGCAGGAACTTCTGAATGGTCTGGTTCTGGTACCCAAACATCAATGTCACTTTAAAAAAAAAATCATAATATGGCATTATGAATGATTATAATAAGTCAACAAGGAGGCAAAATGTTACCTAACTTTTAAAGCATTATGGTTTTTAAGAAGAAGAGACTTGGATTTTATTTCACTGAATTTTTTTCCATTTACAAGAGATATCAATTGAAATGAAAAAACTATGCAATAACAGAAAAAATGTAAAATTAAACAATACTATTAATCTCAACATAAGAAATACGTTTAACAAGGTTTATTATACAATTCCCTTAAGGAACCATATTTTTCCTACTGATTACTCATAGACAAAGTGTTTTACTATAAAGTTATATCAGCAAACAACTTGGCAAAAATCATATGGTTGAAATATTTCACTTTGCATATAAGAAGACTGAGGCCCAAAAAGGTAAATGAATTAACTTTACACTGAAAAACAAGTTGTGCATCTTCTCAATCACTTCTGCTATGAAAATAACAACTTTTGATTCACAATTAATTCGTGACTGGATTAAAACATCAAAGTGTGATTTTTACACTTATATAAATAATACCATGCTATGCTCTAAAATGACAATAGAGTACTAAAAAATATAATGATAAACCCATAATGCTTTGGCAATTTGGTTTTCATGGTAAGTTTGCAAATCTAATTTTTCCTTTGTCTATCACTTGAAATTAATATTTTCCCAGAAACCTTTTCAAAGGAACACATATAACATCTTTAAAAAGATGTCCTCTGTAGAAAGACCAAAAAGTTCATTTATTTACCACAGTAATTTAAACCATTGTGTCCTTCAGCCTCACACATAGCTAATGTCTGACAATGATTAGCAAATAAGGGTCATTAATTTACACATACTTTCAATTTCTTACAATCAATAACCAAATGGTAGTGAAGGGAGTAAATTGCATAACATCAAATATACTAGCAGAAAATTTCCGTATTTGATATTCATGAATTATCAATTTTCAAAGAATCAAAGGCAAAAACACAATACACAATAAAAGTTCAACTGTTTTGTCACTCTAATTTCATAAATTAATTAGCAAAGACCTATAGATTTAAAGGAATGGGAAATTTCCTAATTACAATTAAATTCTATTACAAAAGTTCATTTGTAACTTGGCTATCTTTGAGAATTCAATAAATTTTCATATAAAAATATACTGATAGTGTACTTGTTCCTAAACTAGGTAAAGAACTCAATATTTGACCCCTAATGTACTTGAAATAAAAGACACTAATGAAAAAGATTTGTAAGTTTTATAAGTAATAAATAAAAATGGAGAAGGATTTACTTTTTATTTTTCAAAAACATTTAGTCTGAGAAAGTAGGTGAAAAAAACTTTCATTCTTAAAGGAATTTGTCAGCATGTTAAGCAAGGGTTATTAAGTCTAATAACTGTTAAGCAGTGTTGTTATTTCAGACTTTGCTTTTAAACAAGAGTCAATTAAAATACTTTTTAGCTTTGTTGTTGTTGTTGTTAGGTGCCGTCGAGTCGGTATGTGACTCATAGCGACCCTCTGTACAACAGGGGAAACGCTATTGTCAGTGCTTCTCTGCTGTTCATAGGGTTTTCAATGGCAGATTGATTTTTGGGAGGGGGTTGCCAGGTCCTTCTCCCAAACTTTTTAGCTTAGGGCAGAAAAAAAGAAAATACTATTTTCTTATAATATGGAAAACTTTTAAAAGAGATAAAGACACACAGCTAAAGGAGATACTTAGTTTTCATGGCGTTCCTAACTAGGTCTAAGCAAAGCACTAGCACTAAATGATAAAGATAAAGAGGAAAGGACAGTTGAGGTAAGATCCCAGATGGGAAAAATGTGGGCCAGACAGTACCCCTTACCAACCATGAGGTGGCACTCTAAGCTCTGAACATTGTGATTATCTGAGGTGGAAAATTTTCTGGCTTAGGAAAAAGATGTCAATTAGGAAGTATATACTTGTGGTTCAAACAAGAGTTGCACATGAATTTTAGGTGTTTTCAAACTCTCAGCAAATGTAAAAACAGGTGAATATACATCTGTTCTTTTTTTTTTTTTTTTTTTTGGACAAGATCTTGCTATAAACCCTCAGTCTCCTGAATGACTGACTTCTGCATTAAAAGACTCAGTTCAAGGGCCATCATCTGCAAACGGGTTCCTTCAACTTTCCCAGGCTAAACTGTTCATTGAGAGTATGTTTAACAACACTCACTATGCACCACGAATGGCAAAAATCAATTAAAACAGATGCCACTGCCCTTGTAAGGAGGTACCTGCAACACTGTGTGATGAGTGCTATGACATGGTACCCTGTGTATGTGCCTGAGACTTGAGAAGCCATGAAAGGATAAGTCAATATCAGTAGAACAAGAGGAGGAGAACAGACGAAAGAGAATGTTCCTGCAGCAATGCAAAGGGGAGGCAAGAGTAATCAATCAACCACATTTGAGAAATATGGATCTGAAGTTCAGAAGAGAGATGTAGGCTGGAGATAGAGATATGAAAGAAATCACCATTGAGATGATAAAAATTGAAATCACAAAGATAAGAACACTCAAGAAAGGTGGCAAGAAGGGAGGGCCTATATGAAGACTGTCTGACATGTAAGAAACATGTAAGAAACTGTCTGACATGTAAGAAACAACAGAAGAGGAACCTGGAAAGCAGCGAAGAGAAAGTAATAAAGAAAAAGTATCAAAGACTGGAATCAGAAGCATTTTAAAAAGAAGGAAATGGTCAACAAATGTAAAGTGAGGTAAACTTTATGGTTATATGCATCACATTCATTTAGCAGGGAGAATGTTGAAGCTCTTGTTGAAGTGATAGGAGGTAGAAGCTGCCTTGTAGAGTGCTCATAGCATGGGAGGGAAGAGAACAGAAACAGTAAATGCAGATACATATCTTAAGAGAAATTTGACTACAAAATCAAGGAGAATAATAATAATATGGTAAGCTAAGGAGACACTAAGTCAAAAAGTTATTTTTGTATGGACATGCACATTTATGTAAGTATGTTAAAATGAGGGAGCTGAAAAAAACATGTTAAAATCCAACGAGAAACTGCAGATAGGCAGAACAATAAAAAAGGAAAATAAAGGGATAATCCATTAAGAACAGTTCCTGGGAAATCACAAGTAAATCAGAGTCAAGACAAAGGAAAGGGGTCAACTAGTCAACAAATATTTACTGAGTACTGAATATGTCCCATAGTCTAAGGCTGAGAATACAATCATTAGTAAGACAGAGAGAGCATACTTACCTTCTAGCAGGTGGAACTGCAATGGAGAAAAGCCATATAACATTACGTAAGCGCCAGGCGCGGTGGTGTACACCTGTAATCCCAGTGACTTGGGAGGCGGAGGCAGGAGGATCAGAAGTTCAAGACCACAGGCAGTCTGCATAATTTGGTGAGATCCTGTCTCAAAAAGTTTAAAAAAAGGGGATAGGAGTACAGCTCAGTGGTACAGTACTTCCAACGCATGCAAAGGCAAGGTCCTGGGTTCAACCCCCAGTAGTGCAAAAACACACACAAAAAAACAAGAGCATAATTTCTAAATAGTAAAGGTATCATTATCACGAGTCAAATAAAATAAAGAAGCCATGAGTGAATGGGCAGCCATGAGTGAATGGGCAGCTCTGTAAAAGATCTGGGGAAAGATATTTAGACCAGAATATCAAATGAGCTGGATCTGCTGGTTACAGCACTGTGGGTGAGGGGCAGAGTGAAGGAGGAGGTCACAGAGTTATGTAGGTATTGTAGGTCACAGAGAGTTTGGAGTTTATTCTCAGAGAAAGGAGAAGCATTTGCAGAGCTTTAAGGAGCAGAGTGCCATGACTGGCTTTTTGCTTTGGAAAGATTACTGTGGCTGGTTTGAAGGACAGGCTATAGAGAGGCCAGTGCAAAAATCTAACCCTGAGAGAACTGTGGCTTAGAGTAGGGATTTAGCAGAAGCAACAACGAAATTGTTCAGATGCTAAGGGTCTTCCTGTGGGATGAAGGGAAAAGAGGAC
Organism: Pedetes capensis; assembly: GCA_007922755.1. Classification (NCBI taxonomy): domain Eukaryota; kingdom Metazoa; phylum Chordata; class Mammalia; order Rodentia; family Pedetidae; genus Pedetes; species Pedetes capensis. The sequence continues at coordinate 45,282 of VMDO01009580.1, read as the reverse complement.
TCAAGAATGATGCCCCAGAAACTAGAGGTACATTTAGTGGAATGGAGAAGGCCTATATATAGGAACAAGAGGGGAAAGACTGGAGGCAATAGGTTTGGGAAACACAGGGAAATTGTTTTTGTTTATTTGTTTGTTTTGTAGTAATAGGGGTTGAACCTAGGGCCTCAGGCATGCTAAGTCTTCCAAAATGAAGTCACACTCCCAGCCCCTTTTCTACTTTTATTTTTAAAATTCTTCCATTTTGAAATAGAGACTAAGTTGTACAGGTTGCCTCCAACCTCCAACCTCCAACTGGCAATGCTCCGGGGTCTCAGCCACTCTAGTTACTGGGACTACAGGCATGTGTCATGGCATCTGACTATGCCAGGGGAAATTTAAGAAATCAATTAGAATTTTAAATGGAAATGCTGAAAATGAACTGATGTAGGGCTGAAAAGTCAGGGGAGAGAGACGTCTGGGGCAAATGTATTAATTAGTCATTGGTTTTTATTTGTTTATAAGGTTCTAGTTGTTTTGTTTGTTTTCAGACAGAGTCTTGATAGGTAGCCCAGGCTGGCCTAAAATTTGCAATCCTGCTTCCACCTCCTGAATACTGAGATCATATGTGAGTGCCACCACACCTGGGTTGAGTCACTGGTTGCACATCATATTTAGTATAATAAGACTATATGGGTTCAGTGAAGAAGAAAATATACACAGGTCAGAGAACTGAGTACAGAGCTCTTCAGTAATTCAATTAGAGGAATGTTAGAGGAATAAGAGCTACCAGAGGAGATTGAAAAGAGCACTAAGAAAAATCAGATGAGTAAAGTAGCATGGATGCCTGTAGAAACAGTATTTTAAAGAAACAGAATAAGTTGAGAAAACCGATCATATTGTAGATCACTTGCCATGTTAAGAACCACTTCAGTGGAATGAATATGAGTAATTGTAATGGGCTGGTAAGAAAATGCACAGTGAAGAAATTAAGACAGAAAATACAGACCTCTCATAAAAGGAGATTGTTAAGTAGGGCAGATGAAAAATGGAATGGTGGTGGTGTTAGGTGCTGACAAGTTGTGTCTGACTCATAGCATCCCTCATAGGGTTTTCAATGGCTGATTGTTTCGGGATTGCCTCAGGAGTGGATTGCCATGTCCTTCTCCCATTTTTGCAGTGCTTGGAATCGAACTATGTACCTCAGAGACTGCAAAGTGGTGCTCTACCAACTGAGCTAAATCCCAGTCCATATTAAAGGAGTTTCCTGTTTTGTTAATAAGAAAGCTTATTATAGTAGTAAAGTTCTTAAAAGATAAGAATAAGTGAGTTCCAAGGCACAAGGTTTAACTTAGGAAGAGGCTCATTTCTACTGAATCTTGAAGGAACGAATAGGTGCATATATAAGCAAGTAGAATTGAAGATAGCTCATTTGATTATAGGTTTTCTACACGAAATGTGTCACAGTGTTATCATTTGAGGTTGGTGGTGGTGGGGAGGGGAGAGGTGCAAGATGGTCCTCTTAAAAATAAGTTTGTTGTGGTTAGATACCATCAAGTTGTGTCTGATTCATAGCGACCCTATGCACAACAGAACAAAACATTCCCCAAACTGTGCCATGCCTGCACAATGTAAGTGTTTCTCTGCTATTCACAGGGTTTTCAATGGCTGATTGTTTCAGGAGTGGGCTACCAGGTCCTTCTCCCACTTCTGCAGTGCTGGGGATCACACCCAGGACTTCAGAGAATGCAGAGAAGCACTCTGCCAACTGAGCTAAATAATTTACTAGCCAAGGTAATTAAATAGGCTGTGCTTAATCTCATTTGATAGCCAATGATTATGAATTTGAAGTGAGTACATGCCACATTGCTTGATTTTTTTTCTAGCAATATTTGGCTGCTTAGGTGTAAGGTAGAAGTAAATGGTCTTTTTTTTCTCCCCCCCTACCCTTTTGTTTTTTTGAGACAGGGTCTCACTATGTAGCTCATCTGGGCCCGGAATTCGCTGTGTACATCAGGCCAGCCTTGACCTTGCCTTGATCCCCCTGCCACAACCTCCTGAGTGCTAGAATTACAGGTGTGTGCCATCATGCCCAGTTCCCAAGAAGTAAATGGATATCTGGGTTTCACTTGAGCTGAGTTACAACAGGTAGGTAAAACAGAGGGAAAGGCAGGCAAAGGAAGTTAAGGAATTTGGCTAACAGGAAGAGTCCTGGGCTACAGAATCTAGATTAAAGAGGAAACTGGGGGCAAGAAAATGGTAATGGCTGGTAATAAAGTGGTAAAAAGACACTGTGATGTGGTCAGAGAACTATAAAGAGAAATATACAAGTTAAGTGAACTAGAAGGAAGGAGGTGAAGGTCAAAATTTATACTGAAGAAGCAGCTCTGATAACGGTGACGGCAACATCAAGTATACAACTGTGATTATGTGGCTGTGGTGGACAGGAAAAAGGTAATAGCAAAAGGTCAAGACACTGAGAGACCAAAGTGTTGAATGGATGACATGTGGCCCCTGTAATAGGAGGGAAGAAGAAAAGCGTGAGCACAGGAAAGTTGACGTTTAGATTTGGTGGCAGGAAGCTGATTGAATTTGTCTGAAGGCTTGCTTGCCTTTTCGCTACAAAGCAGGAAGAATGTCAGTTGTTGAGAATGAGGGGTCGAGTAGAAGGCCAAGTTATGTATAATCGAGAAGCCTAAAATAAGATGTTATAAAGAATGGAAGAGAAAGACTACTTGTACTTAAAAGCTGCAATAAAACTAGAAATAGAAAATTCCTAGCAGAACCTCCCTGACATCTACGTACACCACAGTAGGGTTATCTGTTTGTCTATTTCCTCCTCCGTGATGACTTAAACTCCCTCAGGATGAGAATTGTGTTCTATCTGTGTTTCCCTGGTGTTTCACAATGCCTGGTGCTGACTGAGTACTCAAAAGTATTTCTGGGGCTGGGCATGTACTTCAGCAATAGAACACTTGCCTAGCATGCCCACGGGTTTGGGATTTGATCCCCAAGACTTAAAAGTCAAATAAAAACACAAACAAGCAATCGTTTCCATAGAAACGAATGAATCAGTTATTACATTTGTGCTTGTCTTAATGGCATCTAGCTTATAAAGCTTTCATTTCTTTCTCTCTTTTATTTTTCTTTCTTGTTTTGAGGTACTGGGGGTTGAACACAGGGCCTTGTGCTTGCATGCTTTGAAAGTGCTGGACCAATGAGCTGTCGCTTCCAGCCCATTTTTTTACTTTTGTGAGACAGGGTCTCACTAAATTACGCAGACTGCCTCTGGTCTCGAACTTGTGATCCTCCTGCCTCCACCTCCCAAGCCACTGGGATTACAGGCATGCACCACCGTGCCTGTCCAAAGCTTTCTTAATATTAATACTACCACCCACTGCTATGTCATGACTTTTAGTGACAGATCGGAAGATGAAAATAATAGAAGAAAGGAAATGAATTGGCATGGGTTAATTCCTTACAGTTGGGAGATTTTCCATCTTGTGAATTTCACTGGATTAAGGGGACACCATACAATTTTTCTGATCATACAATTTTTGCCTAATCATGTTACTGAAAAATAACTATTAACATTATTTACCTGGCATCAACTCCATCAAATACTTTTTGACATTCATTTCCAATGACTTCCTGCTTTAGATAATACAGCATTCTCACACGAAGCAAAACCCTAAAAACAAAAAAGAACATCAGAAAGGACAAAGATATTATTCACTTCAAAAGAAGTCATCGATGCAATTAAAGTCAGGAAGCAATCTGGATATACATTTTAATAATGAAATCATTATGTCTGATTAAATGTTTCATTATTGTTGACTCATAAACTTTCTCCAAAATCTTCACCATCATCACTGTTTAATATCCCAATAAGAAATGAGGAATTTATTTGGAAGTCAGTTTTATTTATCTGTAAAAAACACTGACAAAAGAGGCATCATATTTGCTAAAGGATACCCTATAAAGTTAAGATTAGGATTAGTCCTGGGCTATAATTAGTATAACACACTTTAAGATTGTTAATAAATTCAGAAAGATAAACATTTGAAGAGTTTTCTTAAAAATACCCTACTACGTACTTATTACAATGGTGTTTTATATGCTTTTTGTAGCCTTCATCTTGAAGTAGCTGCTCAGGATTATATTTTCGAAGCCATTCTGCCTTTTGTATATCAAATGAGCTTGTCTGAGTCTTTACTTTCTTCCCTTTTCGACCCCTGGGGACAGGAGCTGACAGGCCTGTTAAAACGAGAAATACTTGTGAAATCGGGAAGGACTGCTATAACAAACTACAATTTGAAGGACTTTTTTCAATGCAAGAAATTTCTGGAGATTTTCTAAGGTCTGTATAAGTAACACAGATCTTTATAATTAATATTAATGGCAACAGTATTGACCCAATCATAACTTAAGACAACGGTTGTACAAAAATGAAAACTTTCCCCAAATATTTAACAATTCTAAATCTGAAATTAGAATAATCATATAGATTTCCTTTTGGTTCTCTCTAGTTATTGGAAGATATATCTGTCCTCATGCTTTTCAAAATTTATTTTATTAACACAGATTTAGATTAGATAAGCCAGTGAAGTTTCCTGTTTAAGAAAGCTAAATACATTTTGAGATTTTGTTGTGAAACATGTAAGAACTAAAGTATTCTTGCTTCATTATCATCATATATTCTATATTTGCTCAGTTTTTTTTAGTAAAGGAGGTAATAATACATAGCTAATGACCCTACACAGTGAAAAGATCATCATTTGTTTTTTATCCCATGTATGTTTATACTATTATTATATATGTTTAAGAAATCTTTGGTACTTTATGTTTTCAGACCTTATAGATATAATCCTGGAATTTATTAATCTTGATATTTTTGGGATTTATTGATGTTGATTCATGAGACTTATATTCATCTCTTTAACTGCTGTGTAATAATACTGTATGACTGTGCCACCTCAGATTTATTAATCTTCACAGGTGTCTAATGTGTTTCACTAGTAATTCTTTATAATTACTAATATTGCAGTTTTGTTGTCATCATCTACTCACAACACATTCATCTTGAACTTAACACATTAAAGAATGTAGAAGTTCCATTACCATAGTAAATGGAAGCACTATGTTGCTATGTCCATTTCTCCTTATAATTTTGGCAGGTTCTTTCCTTCTTCTTTCTTTTTAATTTTGCTTTTATATTTCAAGACTGCTTTGTTACATGCATACAAGTACATACTTTTATGTTGTTTTAGGGACTTCTTTTATTCTTCTTTTTTTTTTTTTTTCTTGGTACTGGGGGTTGAACCCAGGGCCTTGCACTTGCATGCTCTGCAAGTGCTGGACCACTGAGCTGCCGCCCCCAGCCCATTTTTTTTTTTACTTTTTGAGACAGGGTCTTGCTAAATTACGCAGACTGCCCCGAACTGGCTCGAACTTGCGATCCTCCCACCTCCACCTCCTGAGCTGCTGGGATTATTACAGGCGTGCACCACCATGCCTGGCTCTGGATTTTTTATTCTTCTGAGACAAGAGTCTCACCATGTAAACCTGGCCTAGAACTCACAATCCTCCTGCCTGAGTCTTCCGAATGCTGGGATTGTAGGAATGTGCCACCATTCCCAGCTTGTTCTTTTTCATTATTAGGTAGTGTTAGGCTACCTCCCCCCCTCCCCTTTTCTTTAAATTTTCTTTGGCTCTCATCTGTGTTTTTCTTTCATATAAAAGATACATGTCTGAAATGTCTGCAGAAAAATGCCACCCTCAGATGGGTTAGTTGGGGAGTACATATTACAATGTCACACTGAGGAGGCGTGGGCACAACAGTAGAACACACGCTCAGACTGAGGTGAGTCAGACACTGTGCTCCTCTGACGTCCTCACCTTGGTCCCACCAGGCCTGCAGAGGAGGGCTGGCCTCTGCAGGGAACCTGATGTCCATGTCGCCCTTCACTGTGTCTGTCTGTAAAGACTGAATGCCACAACTTTCCCCAGCCCCTCAAGTAACAGACAAGTCACAGCCAGGTTGCAGCCCAGAATAGAGCTGGGTAGGGGAGCCTCTTGGCAATAAGTTACACACATGCACATTGCACCTTGCTATCCTGGAACAGGCAGTCACTAGGACAGAGCCTGTCCTGTCCACCTGGGGGTGTCTGTGAGGGCACCAGGTCTGAGTGAAGGAAGGTGCCCTGGCCATTCAGTTTAGGCCTAGGAGCCAGCAGCCAGGCCGTGGCTGCCCTGCAACACATCACTGATGCTGGCACTGACCTGGGCCAGAGTGAGACTGCGGGGTCTCTCAGAACCGCAGGGATAACCCTAGTTATTGCACCCCAAGGGCCTGGTGTGCACAGTGGGCCCCTGCATGCACATACTCGGTAGCACTCATGGAGCTGAGCAAGGGACAGAGGAGTAGGCAAAAACTGAAATGAAAGGACTTAAGAAGGGACAAACTAACAAGCCAGCCCCACATTGAGCACTGTTATGCTCAGAACCCCATCTACACACAACTTCTTAAATAATAACGTGGATTGCTGCCAGAGGAGGCTAACTGATGGCTCACAACTCGCCGCACTACTGACAGGATAAAGAAACACAAAACGGGAAAACACAGCCCAGGTTTTCATCTTGACCAAAGCTGCTCAGAAACCCACAAGAAACTCAAAGTGGCACAGTTGTATAAAACTTGTACCCAGACTCGGGAAGCGAACGCAGGGGGATCACAAAAAATAAAGCATTCAAAAGGGGCTGGGGGTGCAGCTCAATGGTAGAATGCTTGTAAAGAATGTGTGAGGCCCCGGGTTCAGCACCCCAGTACCACAAAACAAACACAAAAACATAACAACATGGAAAAAAAAAAAAAACAACTTGTACCTAGGCATCAGGTGTTGGTTTCTGCCTTGTCCTCTGCCCTGGTGAAACTGGGCAGAGGAAGCCCATTTAGATCCTGGTGTCCACCTGACCAAGCCCTGCCCTAGGAGATGAGCACTCACTCATGCAAAACAGGAGCAGGAGACTGGGGCTGGGTAGGACAGCAGCACACCTGGATTTCCATGTGCACCCTGCCCAGTGGCCCCTGCTGGTGGTCATGGAGCCAGGCAGGCATGGAGGTTCCAGCAGGCTCTTCTGCTTGCTGAGCCTTGCGAACCTTGCCCTGGATGGTCAACCTCAGCAGCAGGGGCAGTTCAACCTGGAGGGAACAGCCTCTGTGTGCAAGGTGTATTTGCTGGATGTCCCAGTCCACTCAGGTCTCTCTGGGCTGCCCAGACATTCCCAGGGAACACTGAAGCCTGTGGGAGAGGGGCCAGGAACCTGCTGGACATTGCAGCGGAAAGAGGGGCAGGGATGAGGTGGGGCTGAAGGCACAGGGCACATGCTGGCCTCTACCTAGGAGGGTGACATGCATCCCTGGTTCCTTACCCTCTGATCTCTGGGTCCACTCATGCAGGAGCTCAGTTGCCCTTCCCTGCTTCCAGAGGCAGCTGACAGGGGCATGTGGCAGGGCCTACAGCAGGGGAGCTGGCATGGCAACAGGAAGAGTGGGAGACACTACAACTGCTCATAGTCCAGCAGAGGAGCCCGTGAGCCATGTGCAGTGGCACAGGTTTGGAGCCAGTACCATGCTGAGGAACACCAGCTCCGGAGCTGCTGACTGCTACCTGTCACACCTCCTAGGCCAGGCAAATGCTTGCCCCACCCCATTTCAAAAGCATGGCATTGAAAGCAAAAGGCACCTTTGTTCTGGCCTTCCCTGCCTCCTGCTCCCAGGTGTCCTGGCAGGCACCCTAGCTAAGGCTTGCTATCCCAGGCTGGGCGCAGGGGAGCAGGCAGGAGGATGGAGCTAGAATGGAAGTGAAACACAGAATGAACCCAGCCCAGGGGCCTTGTTTCACAGGTCAGTGCTGGGGCCGGCCTGCTGCTTACTGTGGTCCTGGGCCTGTGCCTGCAGGTGGCAGGCAGGCAATTGCCAGAGGCTTGAGCAACAGCACAACTGGACCCCAGGACCGAGGACAGGATCTGAGCCTTGTCCTCACATGTAGCACGGCTCTTAGGTCTTCTCTTCCCAGTTTGTTTTCCTCCTTGTTATGTTCCTGGGCTTAGCTTTGAGACAGAGTTCCCATAGGCCAGTTAAGTCACTGAAGAAGTTTATGATGTTCCTCCAGACTTTATAACACACCTACTAGGTCCGCTGAGGTCTGCGAGGCCACTCCAGCCTTTGATGGGCATGGAGTCTAGCACTGAGATGATGGCCAGGCAGGAGTTGAACTTGTTCAGCTTCTCCAGATGCTTCATGATCTTTATGAACTTCACGAATAGCGCTCTCTATCCCGGGCCTTCTGCAGCTTAACTATCCACAGTCAAGCTTCAGATCTCATTGGCCAGCTCGGCCAGGTAGAGCTCATCTCCCACCCACACCAGCAGCGAGACGTATTCTCACTGACACCCTGCCTGAACATGTAGGTGGGGGTGTGGATGGAGAGGGGAAGAGTTGCAGACATGAAGGGGCAGGATGTCTCACACTGCTATTGCAGCTTCCTGATGAGCTCCTTGGGTCTAAAAGCAGACCTACTGGAGGTCAGGAGGGCCTCACAGTTTAGCACCAGGCCTTCCCTGGTTGGCTGGTAGCATAGACAAGTAGACTGTCTCCTGAGCCTCCCTGCACCTCCAGCCGATCATCACCTTGCTTGAGCATCACCTTGGCCATAATTTCCTTGTGTTCAGTGAGGGACAGCTTGTTCACGTCCGTCTCTGACTGGAACAACTTGAGAGCACCTGGTGACATTGGGGCGCTCTCCCTGCTGCCTCTGTTGTCCTCCCTAGGTGCACTACCAACTACCAAGGGATGGCTGGGATGTCCATCTTTCCCACTGGTGGTTCCAGCTGCCACTGTTTGGGAGGCAGTATGGGCAGCAGGACCAGCTCCTGCAGGGAGTGCCCACTGCTAGAGGAGTCACTGAGCAGTGGACTTCCATGAGCATCTTGTTCTGATGGTGGACGTCTCACTCCATGGGATCTGGTAGAAATGGAGGGCTATGCCTCTGAGTGGGCTGGGATTTAGCTCAGTGGGTAGAGCTCTGCGCTGCAGTATCTGAGGTCCCGAGTTCAATTCCCAGCACTGCAAAAATGGGAGAAGGACCTGGCAATCCACTCCCTAGGCAATCCCAAAATAGCCATTGAAACACTATGAGGGTTGCTATGAATTGGATACCGACTCAACGGCACCTAACAACAACAACATGCCTCTGAGTAGTCCTTCTGCAGCTGTATGTAGACGAGAATGTATTTATTTTTCTTCTCTGGTAGAGGCAGTGGCTTCTCTGGGTCACTTGCTGATTTGGGAGCACTGAAACCACCTACAGAACTCTGAGGATCCTCCTTGCTAAAAGGGGAGGACAGCAACAAAGGGTGGGTGGGGGACAGACGGGACAGGGACCAGGTTCTGCAGGTCATCCTCAGAAATGCTGTGTGCTGCAAGAGGTGCCACTCACAGGACACCCTATAGCCAGAGCTGTCTGTGGTCTGGGAGGCTGAGCTCCAATGTTCTTCCCAAGGAAGGTAGGAGGGGGTTTCTCCTGCTGTCCCGGGACTAAGGGCTGCTCACATCGAGGACAGCTCCAAGAGGCAGCTAGACAGGACTGCCAAGAAATGGAGACCCAGATTCCCTCAAGGACTCGGGCAATAGGCTAAGGTTACAGGCCACTTGCTGCGGTATCTGCTCTGGGCTGGAGAGGCCTTGCTGGAGGAATTCATAGTCAGTATCATAGTGATCTCATATTTCACATCCTGTGTCCTGGGATAACTGCCCACTGCCCTTGTCCAAGGAGGACAGCTGTTCATCTGACTGGCTGAACTTGCCTGCACTAGTACAGGGGGAAAGGCAGGGCGACTCAGCCCAAGTGGCTGCCTCCTGACGAGCACCTCAGTGCATGACAGTCAACATCAAAGTCCTGCCTATTTTTTCCAAACAGGAGCCACTGGTGGTTGGACTCAGGGTCACCACGGACATTTATATAGGAGATGGAGCCAACTGTCTTTTCTTAGGTAACAATGATAGGGGACTATTATGAACCAATTGAAGGCCAGGTAAAGGGGGTTATGGGATGTCACCTCTTCATTGATGGCATCTGGGAGAAGCTCAAGGGATGGTGACACATCTGTCATCTTGTTTAGAATCCCAATCGCTTGGTCTGTCATGGGGAGCTCAGACTGGCCGAAAGGCTTGCCAGTCAGGGCCTCATTGGGCATTTTGGAGACGGCCACCTCTACTTTTCAACCGTCAGCCTGACCAGTTCCTTCACTCCATCCAGCACATCACTGATGGCCCTTCACACTCACGGCCATCTCTTCATCTTCTGAGTTCACACCTTCGAACATCACCTGGTCAGACCAACAGATGTGGGTGGTCAGACTCGGCTATGTGGAGCTATGCTGGGTCTGAGGGTCAGTCTGCACCAGGGTAAGATGGCTCCAACACCTTGCTAGAGACCGTGGAAGCATCTCCAGCACTTTCTTACCAACAGCCATTTTGTCCACAATGGTTTAAAGCAGGGAAAGGCACTGAGAACTTCCTTGTCTTTCTCTTCTAGCTCGCTCAGGCTCGTCAGCTTCTGAGACCTGGAAGCCATAGCATTGGTGAATACAAATTCCACTGCCTGCTGCTCTACATTCAAGGGGAGAAGGTAGCCCTCTGGTAGAAATCAGTCTCTTGCCTCTTTGTTTCAAGGCTTCTCTGGAATCTTCAGACACCTCAGCTGGCTTTCCCTGTTTTGATGGTGTTCTCTTGATTTGCGCAAAGTGGACTTTGTACATCAACCTCATGGTGAAGGAGGAGAGATGAGAATACTGTGAATTTGCTTTCATGATCTTGGGACATTTCCAGGCTAAGGCCACCACTCATCAGCCTGGGCCAGGCAACTGCAGGGACACAGGCTGGCATACTAGCTGTACCCACTCACTGCTGTCCTGGCTTGCTGAACCTCTGACCCATAGCGGCATGCTGGGTTCCAGTCTGATGCACTTGGTATGCTGTTGCCACAATTAACATCCCTTTTTTATCCCAATTATCAATTTTGAATTCTACTTTGTTCTATGCTAATATTACTAAAATGTTTTTTATACAGTTTAACATTTGTAATGGTATAGCTTTTGCTAAATCTTTTTGACTGGTGGCTAATAAGATATCCTTGAAGTCTGAAAACATTGTTTTTACCCCAATTTATAATTTTCATCTTTTAACTTGTAAAGATATATAATATGCTTACATATACTTATTTTTACCATTTTATTGTTTTCATTCCCTCCTGCTCTTTCTGTTTTTGCTGAAGATAAAATCTAGATATTCTATATTTTAAATATTCCTAATATGATTTTTTCAGGCCCATTATTTAATCCTTCTACTTATTTTTCACTTCTGCTACATTTATAATCCATTTACATGTTTGATCTTTCAATGTTTTTGTAGCACCTTATTCTTTTAAAGTCATATTACAGTATTTGAAATATCTTTACAGAAATTAATGATAGTTTAAAAAATTGTCTTCTCCTTTGTAATTGTGTTTCCTCCAAGTTTACATTAGCACTTTATTTTTATTTCTCTACATTTCTATATTTCATGTTTGAGTCTTTCTTGAGAAGTCTGAAAATCTTTGGTTATGTCTGGTAATATTTAAGATGACAGATTGAAGAGGTAATGACTACTGGGAAAGGGTAGAGTTTATTGAATCACTAAAGGGTAATTTGCTGTGATATTTTTCTTGCATTATCTTTAGATTTCGAGCTGGTCAGATGCAGCAAAGAAAATTTTTTCCTTTTTTTCCCTCAAGTAGTCCATGGGTCAGTATCCACACACTGAGTTTATCTTCATTTAGTAGGTTCACACCTCAAATATCAATACAATGAAGAGATTTTCACCTTTCTTATCCAGAGAATAAAGTTTAGTTAGTTTTCATCATGGCTGTAAGGAGCTAAAGAGGTTATTTAAGAATCTGATCCCTTCTAGCCAGCTTTTAATTATAGCCCCTATCTTTTCACATCCGCTTTTGGTGGGGTTTCAATGTCACAAATTCTTGAAACTTGGAAAAATCTGTGAAACAAATCACATCTTTCTGCCTTTTCCACTTCTGAACCAAGAGCTTGCTCTTTCAGGTTGAGTAAGTCAGTCACCAAAATTCTGTCTGCTTTCGGCTTCAAAAATTTTGTTGCTATTTCATCTCTTGTTCTCCCTTTTTGGGGGGATTTATGCTTATTTTTAAACTGTGGAATGTAAGTATATATAAAAGTAGGTTGAAGAGCATGATGGATCCCCTGTCCCATTACTCAAATTAATAATAACACAGTCAACTTTGTTTGACCTATACTGTGTTTGCTCCATAGCTTTCCATAGTGTTCTGATGTAAACTGAAGGCATTAATCATTTCATTCATAAATATATTAGTTTTTAGTGATATCTAAGTTTTCCTTTGGGCTGGGATTTGGCTCAGTGGGTAGAGCGCTGCGCTGCAGTCTCTGAGGTCCCGAGGTCAATTCCCAGCACCGCAAAAATGGGAGAAAGACCTGGCAATCCACTCCCAAGGCAATCCCGAAATAGTCAGCCCTTGAAAACCCTATGAGGGTCGCTATGAGTCGGATACTGACTCGACGGCACCTAACAACAACAACAACAAGTTTTCCTTTAAAGTATGTAAGTAATGTGATAGCTTCTTAATATTCAGTATTAAAATAACCAATTATGTAATAAAGAAAATAAAAAACTTCCCATGGTTGTTTGTCTCCATTAGGATCTAGATAAAGCCTCTGAAGTGCAATTGGTTGATGATTTGAATCTCTTTAGGTTATAGGATTTCATTCTTGGTACTATTAGCATTTCAAGTAGTTCTTTATTGTGAAAATTGACTGTGTACCCTACCCTCTAACCACTACATGCCTGTAACATGCTGAAAGTTGAGACATGCTGGGGTGAGTGTAGGATAGAAGCACAAAATTTTCTCCAGTTGAGAACCACTGGTTTATAAACACCATCCTTCACTCACTCCTACCATTTACTGGTTGAAGAAGCCAGATCTTCTGTTCTATTGAGGATATCAAGTTCAATGCCATGTATTTTCTCCTCTATTTTGTAAGTGGGATGTCAAGGAAGAGTAAAATCTTACTTGTGTGACTCTTCTATTTTATCCAAAAGCCAGCTCTTCACATTAATGTGTTCCTGATTAAGATAATGCAATAATGACCTTGTCATTTAAAACAGATGCTTTCTCCTATGCTACATCGAAGTAATTATCATATTACATCATAGTACTTATTATAATCTGTAATATTTAATTAATTTATTTAAATTCTTACTATATTTGCCTACCAGGCTAGAATGTAAGGTTTATGAGCTGTGGGGATCTTCTGCATACTTATTTCTTTTTATCTTTCCAGTACCATACATAAGAAACACATAGCAAACATTCAGGAAATATTTTCCCATTAAATAGAAGACATTGACAACACCGATTTAAGAGCATGTTAATCTTTTTAATTTTTAAATCTAACACAAACATTTAATACTATTAAATAATTATTTTATTCAGAACATTCTGTTAGCAAAGCTGTAGGGGGAAATATATTTGTATATATCACTAGTGACTGTAAACTGATATAGCCACTTTGGACAAGAAACTGAAGTATTCATTTATGAAAAATTTTAAAGTATACTGATATTTCTCAAACTTCAAAATGCATACTAATTGCTGAGGATCTTGTTAAAATGCAGATTCTATTTCAGTAAATCTGAAGCCTTAAGAGTCTGCATTTCTAAGATTCCAGCTGCTTTATTGATCTACAGATCACATTTACGGTACTGAAGACGTATATATTACTACACTTCAATAATCCTCATTTTTGACCTCTACTTTGGTGAAAGGTTCATCCCTATGCATAAGAAGGAAGATACAGAGGTCATCACTGAAACTTGTTTTGCAACTGTTGAAAACTGGAAAACTAAATGCACATCATTAAAGAAAATGCTAATGAAATTAAGAAATATCCACACAATGGGATATAAAATAGAAGTTAAAAAATATAACAGTTACATTAACATAGATGGAAAAACCTTTAAGAAATATTGTAAGGTATGCCTTTCCACAGTGATACATATTTGACAATACATAAAACTCTGAAATGCACAAAACAGGTAACACTGGGAGTTTCTGAAGCTGAAACTTCTGAGAGTGAAGGTTAAGTTCTTTAATATTGTCTGCAAGGCTTTAATATTTTATTTTTGTTAAGCATTACTTGTACAAGAAAAGAAGTTCAAAAAGAAAACAAATGAATATTCTTACCCAGATGATTCTGTAGCTCTCTTGTCTGCCCGTCTTCAGTTGGAGTAATCAGATCCCATATGAAACCTTTAATTTTCTCATCTCCTCGGTAGTGAATAAGGCAATACGCTAAGAGAGCTCGGCAAATTATTTCTACATCATGCTCATTTAGCTGCCTTTTAAAACGTCCATGAGACAGAATCTCCCTCCAACGGCCCCACCTGGTTAGAAAAGGTATATTCACATTTATTAAGTCATGGATAAAAGGCATGAAAAACTTAAAAGAAGAATTCTGTCATTAATAGGATTTGCTACTGTTTCTGACCATGTGTAAAGCAAAGAAACATGGTCTTAGGAATTTTTAGTATATTTTATTCAATAATGGATCATAATATTATCTACTTTATATGATTAAAATACAAATTCAAGAATGAAGAATTTGTTGCCGGGCGCAGTGGAGCACACCTGCAATCCCAGCAGCTTGGGAGGCAGAGGCAGGAGGATCGCAAGTTTGAGACCAGAGGCAGTCTGCGTCACTTAGCGAGACCCTGTCTCAAAAAGTAAAAAAAAAAAAAAAAAATGGGCTGGGGGCAGAGCTCAGTGGTCCAGCACTTGCAAAGCATGCAGGTGCGAGGCCCTAGGTTCAACACCCAGTACCGCAAAAAAAGAATGAGGAATTTAACTTTGGTGACAGTATTTGTAATTTAAATACTTAAGGAAATATCACCATTCTGCCTTGAAATACATGGTAAGCACAGAAATTCTGGAAATTTTAAAAATAGACTTTATGGATTCTAATAAGATTAAAAAAATACTCAAAATAGTATATATTTCCTGTAAGTTTATATACAACTACTTATGATGATAGTTCAAATTAATGCTTTACCCATAAACTAGCAGGTTCTTCTCTACTCTAAAGCATTCAGTTCTTCCATAGCCATTGGAACGGTCACAGGGTCTCCGCAGTTTGGGTTTTTCATCTCCTTCACTTTCAACTTCAGATAATTCAGCCAATTCATCTTTTGTGGCACTAAAGGGTCTTGTCTGCTTCCTAATTCTTGGGGTGTCAATAACCAAGCTATTCTGTAAAATTAACATAAAGCTATTATTTGAAGGTCCTTTCACAATTTTGCTTTTAATAATGATTTACATTTTAACCTTTCAAATTATAAGAACAACAAAATAATTATACAGGAAAAATTAAACCACTAACAGTTCTACTATCCTACCAAACTAACTTAAAACTAACGCCCCCCTTTTCTCTGTCTGTCTTAGTACCAGGAAATTGAACACAGAGCTTCTTATATGTTTTTGCAAGTGCTGCCACTGAGCCACAACCCCAGCACACTTTTTATTTTGAGACAGGGTCTCGGTAAATTATGCAGGCTGACTCTGGCTTTAAACCTGCAATCCTCCTGCCTCCATCTCCTGAGTCGCTGGGATTACAGGTGTGCGCCACTATGCTCAGCTATTCCATATATGTATAATTTAGTATATTATAGTCACAGGTTAAAAAGAATTTGGTATTTTGCTTTACTATTAATATAAAATTATTGTGCTCCTATACATAAGAATAAAATGTTTTAGGCTGAATTGATGCCTCACAAGTTAACTCATAAGTAATTTACATTGTCTTCAATTTTAACATAAATAATGTAAAAGTAAATCTCTGTGATCTAAGTTTATCCTAAATCCAAAATGAAAATACCCAGGAATTGCAATATTGGTAAGGCCGTGAATATTTTATAGGCCTAGAAACATGTTTTAGTTCTCTACAAAAGTAGTTACACTGATATACAAAAGAAAGGCAATAAGTCTATCAATGTCCCCGTGTTCAATCTGGTTTTACTTTGTTCAAAACAACTTAGGTTGATACACATTTTACCTTTATTGAGAAACTTCTCTATGTTAGGCACTATTTTAAGGAGTGCATACACAAAGTTGAACAAGACAGCTAATAATAAGGAATCCATAGTTTTGTGGGTCAGATAAATGTGTAAAAATATAAATGCTATTCAGGATGAAATATTTTGCAATCAAGAAGGGTACAAAGGAAGACAGAGAAAGCTTCAAAAAGTACTTATACTAGAGAGGACTCTTGAAGAAATAGAATTTTGCCAGGCTGCCAGGGAGGAAATAACATTTAAAAAGGTGGAGAAGCAAGGGGCCTGAAATGGCATCAGATTCTGAAGAAACAAACACTCTAGTCCTACTGCAGAAGAGGATACATGGTAGGAGAGGAAGCTGGGACCAGAGCATGAAAGTGCTAGTGTACCACGGAGTACACAGGGTATTGTATCTAGGGGGAACATATATAATGTTAGCATGTCATAGTAGGTACAAGTAGCATTGGCCATGTTTTTTCCACTATAAAGTTAGTGGTTTTCCTTTTGTGAATTATCTATATTTTACAAGATACACTTTGAGAATACAGAAATAGTTACTCCTTAAGCTTTCATGCACAATTGTAGAGTTTATTGAAAGATTTTATCTGCTATGATTATTTTTATGGTGGATGAATGGTGAGTTTGTTTCCCTTATTCTATGTTTGTTAACTGGAATTCTTCTGTAAGAGTTTGTCTCCTTCCTCTTTCCCAGTTTCTTTAAGAAAAAACAAGCTGAGTGGGGTAGCTCATGCCTACAATCATGGTGACTCAGAAAGCTGAGGCAGGAAGATTTCAAGTTCAAGGCTAGAGTCACCTGTGTAATTTTTGAGACCCTGTCTCAAGATGAAAATTTTAAAAATTTAGAAAATTAAAAATGGACTGGGGTTTAGCTCAGTTGGTAGAGTGCTTGCTCTGTGTGCTCTGAGGCCCTGGGTTCAATCCCTAGCACCGCAAAAATAGGAAAAACACTTGGCAGCCCACTCCCCAAAACAATCAGCTGAAAACCCTATGGACGGTAGAGAAGCATTGACATAGTGCAGGCCACGGCACAGTTTCAGGTAGTGTTTCATTCTGTTCTACACAGGGTCACTGTGAGCTGGACTCAACAACAAATACTATTATGCTCCCCAATGCTATCCTTATATCCTAATCACCATTAAAGTCTTTCTTTCACTAACACTATTATCATATTAATTTTTTCTATTCTTATTCTATTATTTACTTTTTCTTAATCTTTTCTATTCTTATTCTACTATTTACTTTTTCTATCTTTCAGTAGCATACTATTGAAATTAAAGTTGCTTTATAATACATTAATATATTGGCAATTTAACATAAGGTAGGTAATGCTGGTCTGTCTTATTATACTTTATTTTCAGAAAATTATTTAATTTCTTACCAAAGTATAAATTTTAAAATATAATTACACATGCATTTAATGATTATATATTCATGTAAGTTAACTCCTTAAAGATAATGTATAAGGCTTTGGTGAGGGGGTACATATTCTTGTAGCCCTGGCTCTCCTCCACCTTGCTATATAACCCAAGCTGGCCTACAACTTGCAATCAGCCTCCTTAGGGTCAGTATTACAAGCGTAAGCCACTGTGCCCAGCTCAACAAGGCCCTGTTAATTTGACCTTATGTCTGTTGTATAACCTTACCTGTTACTAAACTTATTAACTCTACATTGTGCCACAATGTCTTTCTGGAATTCAGTGAGCTGATTTCTACGAATGAAATAT
The DNA here is from genome assembly GCA_007922755.1 of Pedetes capensis. Taxonomy (NCBI): domain Eukaryota; kingdom Metazoa; phylum Chordata; class Mammalia; order Rodentia; family Pedetidae; genus Pedetes; species Pedetes capensis. The sequence continues at coordinate 27,363 of VMDO01009580.1, read as the reverse complement.
TGCTATTCCCTCCACCTTAAAAGCTTTTCCTTATGTCTTTATATTGTGCTGCTTCTTTCTCATCATTTAAGTCCTTACTACAAATGTCCCAGCAGAGACCTCCACAGATAACTTTTATCTCACAGTATTTCCACTCCTGCAGCATTCTCTACCCTCTCATTGTTTTACTTTCTTCAGTCTCAGAAATTATAAATTTATTTACTGCTATCCTACCCACTAAAACATAAGTCCTATAAAAGTAGATGTTTGTATGTCTTGTTCATATTACGTCTAATGTGAAAATGACGCTTGCTTCATAGAGAGTTCTTCTTGGATACCTAGCATAGACATGTCTGAATGCCTGTTTACTCTCAGTATACACTGCTGAAAAATCATAAATAGAAATCATACTGTAATTACTCTTCTGTATTTCTCTTTTAAAATTTAATAGATGATTTTCTGTGTTAGTACATAAGGATGAACATGATTATTTTAAATTATTGCATTAGGCAGTATAGATACATAACTCCTCAACTGTAGGAAACTTAGCAACTAAATTTTTCCTATAAAAATTGCTCATCTGAGTGTCATGGTACACACCTGTAATTGAAGCACTTGGGAGACAGGGCAAAAATCACCCCAAGTTTGAGGCCAGCCTGCTCTACATAGTGGGTTCCAGGCCAATGGGGAGTACATAGCAAGACCCTGTCTCAAAAAACAAAACAAAACAAAAAAATAGGGAAAAAAATGTTGCAATTATCAATGTACACTTGAGCTTACTGCTGGAGGACAGACTTTGAACAGTGCAGTAAATATTCTCTCAATGGGAATTTAAAAATTATTTTGTCTAGGTAAATGAAAAATTATTTATCATGTTGACTTGGTTTGTATTACACCTATGAGTTATAATTTCTTTTTACAAAATAATTCTGTTAAAATGTTTAATGAATGTAGTATTTTCCCTACTAAATTTCACTTTACTATAGTCATGTCATTCCTTAGTTACTGTTTCTAAGTATTCTGTACCTTTTTGACTACTGTGAAGTAAATCTCATTTTGCATTATGTTTTTCTACTTCTGTTAGTACCGGTATTTAGGAAGGTTAAGGGGCAAATTTATCTTCTATCTAGTTAAATCACTGAATTCATTTATGAATTTTAATAGTGTTTTGCAGAACTCACTGCCTTTTAAGGAATATGAACATGCCACAGGCAAATAACAATATTTTGATAATTACTTTTTCAAATTTACTTCTTTCACATAAAGTTGTATATGTGTGTGTGCGTGTGCGTGTGCGTGTGTGTGTGTGTACACGTACATATAAGCCATCAGGCAATAATGATTTAGGATCACAGTCATGTTATTCCTAATTATACACCTTTACACTTTAAACAGCTATCTACTAAAAACAATTTCCATACATCAATGCTTACTAAAAGATTTCTTTAATCAACCAGATATAATTGATAGTAGGTGAGGCTCACAAACATTAATTTCTACAAAGTTACTAAACAAGTATATTAGTAAGTAAATAGTTATGCTATTATTATCAGTTCTGTGAATTTTATTTTAGACTTTTGGTCCTTTCTTCCTAAGCTCTAAGAAAGCCATAAATGAAGCAACTTATAAAATGCTACTTTCTTGACTGCTTTTCATCATCTTTTAAATTTTACTCCATCATTGTTAATGGGTTCTTACACTGTGATGGTTATTCTTGATTGTCAACTTGATTGGATTGAGAAGCACCTGGATTAGTAAAGCACACTTCTACCTATTCCTTTCAGTCTATTTCCAGAGAGAATTAACTAACTGGAGGAGACCTAGCCTGAATGTAGGCAGCACCATGCCTTAGGCTGTGGGCCTGGATGAAGTAAGAGGGGAAAAAGGAGAGACCCTGTTAGAGCAGACTGACTAACACTCTCTTGGCTGCCATGCCACAAGTTGCTCTACTTTGCTCTGTCCCAACTGTGATGATGAAGTCTCTGAAACCATGAACCAAAATAAATAATTCATCAAGTTGGTTTTCTCAGGTATTTGGTCACAGTGATGATAAACATTACTAACACAGACATCAATATCACAAAAAGAGAAAAATAAAAGTAACTTCTAATATGAAGACATTGAAAAATTTCTTAAAATGTAATTGTAAGAATGTAGATACATCCAAAAGTTCAACTTTCTCTACATAACATATCTTAACAGATACCAGAAGAATTTAAATGAAGCAATACCCAACTCAGTACGTAATCATCCTAAAATTTCATTTCAATTAAAGTTTGCAGAAATTTATTTCAGTAACTACATAACACAACCTTAAAATATTACAAAAATACTGCCAACCTATCCCAAAAGGAAATTATTTTAGAGAGAAATAAATACTTACTCTGCCACTGATGGCATCTATATCTATCTCTGCTTTTTTAGCCCATTTTTGCCAGAAGTTGGGATCATCTAGGGAAATATCTGTCCGGTTTCCAGATGCCACAAAACTTGCCTAAAATAAACAATGGCAGTTTTTCAAAATACTTTGAAGTTGAGGGAACAACCTACGAAAATACACTTAAAATATTATCTCCTCACATTTACTGTGGATAAAATTTGAATCAGCAGACACTCAAAGGATGTTGAAATATAGTGGACTGAAATATAACACTCCATTTGTTTAAGACAAAGGCATAATGCCAAAATAGGAGAGAGTTTAAAGCACATAGTTTAGGTAAGTTACTGCTGTTGGTTAACTCCAAAACGTTTGATAAGCAAGGACTGTGTCTTCTTTTTGGCAAGGAAACTATACAGGACAGAAATAGGCTTTCTAAAGACACTACATGAACATAAAATTAAGGCAGAATAAGTATTTAAAAAACTACCTACAGTATTTAGTTTATTTTCTGGCATACTGCTATGTTATTTCCATCATTTTTCAGATAAGTATGTCTCCTTAATAAAATACAACAAAGAATATGGAAAATAAAAATGAATTATTATCTGTCTTTATTGTTAATAATCTTTTCCTGGGAATAGGGATATAGCTCAGTGGTAGAGTGCTAGAATGTGCAAGGCCTTGGGTCAGATTTCCAGGACCACATGCTTGTAACTCCAGCTACTTGTGAAGCTGTGGGAGGAGGATCACAAGTTCAAGGCCAGACACAGCCTGAGTGACTTAGCAAAACCCGTCTCAAAATTTAATAAATGGGGGGTGGTGCAGGGAATGGAGGTGTTGCTCAGTGGTGGAGTGCTTGCTCGCCATGTGCAAGGTCCTCAGTTTAGCCCTCAGTACTGCAAAAGTGTTCCGTACAACAAAAATACAGTATAAACATTATAAAAATTTGACAAAATACAGATGATAAAAGTAGAAAATATAAAAATTTTTAGTTGAAACTTCAGATATTACAGTTCATTCCTATACCTTGTGGACTTATAACCATTATTTACAATTTGTTGTTTTAGGTGCCTTCAAGTTGGGTCTGACTCATAGCGATCCTATATATAAAAGAAGGATACACTACCTCACACTGTACCATGCATGGCACTATGTCAGTGCTTCTCTACTATTCATAGGGGTTTTCAATGGGTGATTGTTTTGGGAGTGGGCTGCCGGGTCCTTCTTCCAAGGTTACAGCACCTGATATTCTCAGGTGGTCTCCCTTCCAAGTACAAACCATACTCAACCCTGCTTAGCTTCAAAGATCTGATGGGGTCAGATGCCAGGGTGTTATGGCTGTAGATATTTACAACTTAAGTCACTGAAAATAGATAAGCCATGTCAAAGAAAAGTCAAAGCACTTTATAAAATCAAATGAAACAGTAAAGATACGCAAGGCTTTAAGAAAGAAAGTAGTCTGAAAAAATACGCTGATTCTTACAAAAACAAATGAAAGAATAAGTCACTTAAAAAGGTTTTCCATAGAAAAGGGTGTGATGACACAGATCTGTAGTCTGAGGACCAAGAGGCTGAAGCAGAAGGACTGTGAGCTCAAGGCCAGACTGGACTACATAGTGAATTCAAAGCCAGTTTACGAAACACAGCAAGATCTTGTCTGAAAAGACTTCTGAAGGAGAATTTAACTAGTAAATGACTTTAAAATAATGCCTATACAGCATACAACCCAAAGGTTTTATGACATTCAACATAACATGAGGATTGAACCCAGGAAATTATCATGAAATTATATTTAATTTTAACTGTAATCTTCATATAGTGGTTATGTTTAAAAAGGCTTTATCTTTAGTGATACTATGCTATGAAAGGATAGCTGAGATTTGCATCAAAACAATATGAAAGATGGATGGAGTAGAAATGAAACAAGCCCAGGATGACTTGAGAATGTGAAGCTGGGTGATGCTTTTCGATCTATATCTGTCATTTGAAACTTTATAAAAATGCCTACAAAATGAGTGGGAACAAAATTAAAATATGGAATGCTGCTGAACTTCAAGGTTCTGTTCTTGTCATTGCCATTAAGTAGTAAGTACAGTCATTCATTCCATGTAGCTATCCACTGAGGTTGGGGGTTAAAATGCATGCATAAATTAAGTGTTAAATACTGTAGGTGTTGGGCCAGTAGTGGTGGCTGATGCCAGTAATCTAAGTGACTCAGGAGGCAGAGGCAGGAACATAACAGGTTCCACGCCTGAGGCAGTTTGCATAACATAGTGAGACCCTGTCTCAAAATAAATAATAAAAAAATGGACTGGAGGTGCAGCCCAGTGATAAAGCACTCGAGAGTATGTGTGAGACCGTGGGATCAATCCTCAAGTACCGCCAAAAAAAAAAAAAAAAAAAAAAAGCAGGTTTGTAAAATAGAATTGACAATTAATGTTTTAATGAAAAGCCTTAAAATTCTTTTTATTTTGCTTCTTCTAAATTACAGCTTTAATATTACGAAGCTACTAAAAAAATAGGTTTTTCCTTTTTTTAATGTACGGATGGTATGAACATCAGAGCCACCAACAGTGCTCTATCACTGAGCTGACCACAATTTCATTTTTATTATTTTTTAAATTGTATTTAGTTATTATTAATTTGCCCAGGCTGTCTATGGCCTTGACCTTGTAATCCTTCTGTCTCTGCCTCCTGAGTAGCTGGGATTACAGGTGACCGCCATGGTGCCTGGCTAAAAATAACAATTTTTTACTTCATTGAAATGATTAGTGTCTTATATAACAAAAAAGACTTTGCAGATATGAAGAGATTAGCTTGTATTATCTAGTGGTTCTGGAATGTCATTACAAGGGTCCTTACAAATAGGAGGCAGACACAGATTTGACTCAAGAATCACAGCATGACGACACAACAGAAGCAGAGACTAGAGTACTATGGGCAAAACACAAGGAATGCAGGGACTGTTAGGATCTGGAAGAAGGAAGAAACAAATTGTCTCTGAGAAAGTTTGTGGACTTTGTTAAAGTGCTATAGAGTGAGAGACCTTGTGCCAAAAAAAAAAAAAAAAAACCAAACCAAACCAAACCACCCAAACAAATAAAAAACAAACAAAAATCCCAGAAAATAAACCACAGCTAGGGTGTATCTATCAATCCTGACTACTTTTAGATCTCAGTCATATTTCAGCAATATTTCTTTTGTTTGCACAAGGCTATTTTGTTTTGATTTATATGCTCTATTAACTACTAACTCCCAAATCTTTTTTTTTTTTTTTTTTTTTTTTTTTTCATTTTGAGACAGGGTCTCACTAAATTACACAAACTGCCTGTGGTCTCGAACTTGTGATTCTCCTGCCTCCGCCTCCCAAGCTGCTGGGATTACAGGCGAGCACCACTGAGCCGGGCTAACTCCCAAATCGTGATGTGTATCCCAGGGAACTCTCCTAGACTTCTCTGCTTGGATGGCCTGTTGTTATTGTTGTTGTTAGGTGCCGTTGAGTCGGTATCCAACTCATAGCAACCCTACTTACAACAGGTGAAACAGTATTGTTACTGCTTCTCTGCTATTCATAAGATTTTCAATGGCAGATTGATTTAGGGGAGTGGGTTGCCAGGTCCTTCTCCCAAGCCTGTAGCACCTGGTGTTCCCAGGCAGTCTCCTATCAGGTACTAGTCAGGTAGTAACCAGGCCTGACTCTGCTTAGCTTCTGAGATCTGATGAGATCGGACGCCACAGGGCTATGGCTGTGACAGGGCTTGGATGCCCTGTATAGGTCACAAAACAACTCTGATATTTTATTTTCCCCGTATCAGTTCCTTCTCTTGCATTTTCTGTTTCCCTCCTCTTCTTCTCTTGTCTATCTGTCTCTCTCTCTCTTTCTCTCTCCCTGCGGTTAGCTTTGTTTTTCCTTTAGAGTACTGGGGGATCCAACCCTAGGCCTCACACATGCTAACAGGTGCTCTAACTCTGAGCTGCACCCAGTCCCCTTTTCATTTTTATTTTTTATTTTGAGACGGGCTCTCACTAAGTTGAGCAGGCTGCCTCTCGTTTCAAACTCATGATTTTCTTACCTCAGCCTTCTGAGATGCTGGGGTCACAGGGCAGTGCACTCTGCTTCTCTGTCTTCTTTAATGACAGCATAATCCTCCAAGCTACTCAAACTAGAATCTTCCAGCCATTTTTGATGAGTTCTTCCAAAAATTTCTAACTGATGATCAACTCCTACAGAGTCAAGCGTGCATCTACTACCCTGGTTAACTCATCATTTACTATACTCACTTCTTTAATGATCTGTCTCCTTCCAGTTTTATCTCTTCAAACTTGTTCACCCCACTGCTGCTAGTGTTCAGTTAATAAACCAGACTGAATTAGGCCCATTTTCTACGTAAAGGACTTTTAAAAAGCTTAGCTGCCTCAAAATGTCAAGTTTGAATTCCTCAAAATGGTACAAAATGCCCATCATAAACTGGAGCCCAATGTCTTCAGTTTCATCTCCACCTAATTCACTCCACCTAGTCATACATGCTTACATCATATTACTAAAATCTTCCTTATAGTTTAGCAGTGCATGATTCAGGAATGATGCTTTCCTTCTCTCACAAAATGAAATCCACAATTCCTTTAAGACTCAGTTCAAATGTGATTTTCTCTGCAAAGCCTTTCCTTATTCTCTGCCCTCCTATTTAAATATAACTGATCCCTACCTATTTTATTCTTTCTAGCAACTATTATCCTTTCATTTTAGTGTTCTTACCATTTAGCAAAGTATCTGATGCAAGAATTCATTAGTTTGCTAAATGAATGCAAGAGAAAACTTTCCAACTGAAGACTGATACAATCACCTGTACTATACTGCTGTAACATCTGCCTCTCCATTAAGATAAAGAAAGACTTCTGGGTGGGACGCAGAGACGGGGATGAAGATAGAGGAAAATATAGAAAGGAAGTGGAAAGTAGAAAATTTAAGAGCATCAGTGCATTTAGAATGAATAGTGCAATAAAAAACTCTTGAGAGGAGTGGAAAAAGTTTTCCATGTCTCTGTTGATATAAGGAGAAAAAACTGTAACAGCTATTCATAAATTCTTAAAATTCTAAAGAGGGTATATTATTGTTGTTAAATTTTGTTGAATTGGGTCCAAATCATAGTGACCCCCTAGGGTTTTCATTGGTTGCTTGGGGAGTAGACTGCCAAGTCCTTCTCCCATTTTTGCAGTGTTGGGAATTGAATCAGGGTCTGCAGAGAGTGCAGAGCAGTGCTCTACCAACTGAGCTAAATCCCACAGAAATTTCATTTTACCAAAATTAGATTTTAGTATTTAATGTAAAATTGGAAATCCTTTCTCTCCTTTATGTTCTTTAAATTATTAAAGCTAATGTAAGATGACTGAACCTCTTACATTATTATATTTTGCTCTGCCTTCAGTATCTATATTCTTTAGTTTCTAAATTGATTTCAAACATTTTATTCTAATTAATATGTACAATGATGTTGAGCTATTACATTTAATCCATTTCAGCAGAGATCAGAAGAGTACATGTGAAATCATAACACCAAAAAAATGAAGGACAAGAACATATTATCTATTGTGTTTGAGCTAATTCAGTTAATTGTTTTCAGTAATGAAGATGTGCACTGCTTTATTTATAAACCAGGACTCACTGTTACCTTGGCAAATGTTGACCCACGTCCTTCTGATTCAATGGTAATAGTTTTTGTTCGACGTAGTAAAATCTGATCAATATCCTCTTCACAGAATTTTGAGCCTTCATCTTCTTCCTCCATGATGGCACCATAAGCACCTCTTCGAAGAAGGTCTTCAATTTCCTTTTTGGAAAGCTGCTGAATCTAAATAGGAAATAACTCTAGTAATAATAGTATTTTTTCTAAAGTTCATAAAATGAAGAAGTATTTCCTAAAGAGTTTCAAAAAACCTAAGAGTTCAGATTTAAAGTGCAATTGGGTTTAGGATGCACATGAGAAGAGAATTCACTGAACTAAAAGAACGAGGTTGTTGGCTCTTCTTTGTACTCATTAAAATATGAATTACCATATACCTAAAATAGCTTCAATTAAACCAAGGCCTAAGGAGCAGGGAAACCTTCAAGACTGATTTTAGTACTAGGATTCTATATTAGGCATAAAATCATAAACCATCATTTATAACAATATGGAGCCAATACTAGCCATGTGACATTTAAAAACATTTGAAAACTATATGAAAACTATATAAATAACACAGAAAATTTAACATATCTCTTTCTGCTATGCTATGATGCAAATGTCCTTTAAAAAAGAGCACAACATTTCTATCTTGAAAATACACTGTTAGAATGCACAAGTGCTGGAGCTGTACAAAATGAATGAAAAGTATTCAGAAGTATTAACTAATATAACTCCATTCTGAAAACGCGCTTGTGCACAAAACAGGACATTTAGTGTTACTTGTGGCCCGAAGTAGAATGACACATTTCTGGAGGTAAAACTAACTGCAAACAAAAGTAACATAAAAAATACAAAGAAAAAAGTATACATACACCACTAACATTACTTTCTCTTCCACTCATGCTCTGTAACACAGCTTTATCTAGGCCCAGTTTCAGACTGGCTCGGTCAAACATCTCTCTCTCATATGAGTTACGAGTTACTAATCTGTAGACTTTAACCGCTTTGTTTTGACCAATTCTGTGGCAACGAGCTTGGGCCTATAAAAAAAATGAAAAATCATAGTTTAATTTTTTTAAAAAAGGTATTTAAAAGTATGTGAGAATTTTTAGACACATTAGTACTGAATTAGATATAACCTATTTTATGGAAGTCTGCAGCCATAGCAATGTGGCATCTGATCCTGTCAGATCTAGGAAGCTAAGCAGGGTCAGGCTTCGTTAGTACTTGGATGGGAGACCTCCTAGGAACACCACGTGCTGTAGGCTTGGGAGAAGGACCAAGCAACACACTCCCAAAAATCAATCCCCATTGAAAACCCTATGAAAACCAGAAAAGCACTGACAAAGTGTTTTGCCTACACGTAGGGTCCCTATGAGTTGGATACTACCTCGATGGCACCTAAGAATAACATTTTATGGAAATTAGACCTTACCAGGATGAAAAATGATCTCACAATCAGCAGTAAGTTAAAATTTAAGATTATACTTCAGAGAATATAAGTTTATAAAAGGTTAATGTTTTAGTTGAGAGTATGATTGAGCATCAATAATTGAAAAATACAAAAGGTTCCAAAATCTGAAACTTCTTGTGCACCAACAAGTTATGACAAGTAGAAATTTCCATTCCTGACCTGACGTGATGGTTCAGTCACACCTCAGGCACACTAAAACATTTCTATAATTGCTTTCAGACTCCATGTGCACAATGCATTGGAAACAAATGAATTTCATGCTCTGAATTGGGACGCCCCAAGATATCTCATTAGGTATATGTAAATATTCCAAAATCCAAAAATATCTGAAATCTGGAACACTTCTGGTCCGTTCCACTTTAGATAAGGGATACTCAATGTATAATTTTAGAAATGACCACAAAATTTAAAAGCAGAATTTTTAACTGGAAGCAACTCAAGCTTTAAGATCTTAAGTTCAACCCCAAATCTCTAAATTTTTCTCTACTATGTTGCTAATAATTTTTTCAATATATTTATGTATTAACTGGGTAACATGGCACTGGGGACAAAATTGAAGGTACATAACTTTGGAGATCTAAATTTTATTTAAAGGGATGAAGAAGTAATTACCTGACACATATATGTTAGAAGTAGAGATATGATAGATTGTGGAGCATCATATTTTACCTTGAGTTCCGACTAAACTTAAAATTTGAATGATAAATCTCAATTTTAAAGATTATATAGAATCTACAGTCTTTCTCCCAAATAGTAATCACCTTGCCATTACCTTCAGCCTGACTGAAATACATATTCTGTTTTTAAAATTTATAGGAAGCAGTTGGGTATGGTGGCACACACTTGCAATCCCAGCTACTCAAGAGATAGAGATCCCATCTCAAAAAAAAAACAAATAAGGGGCTGGGAATGCACCTCAGTGGTAAAGCACTTGCCTGGCATGAGGGAGAGAGAGTAGAAAGGGAAGGAGGAAGAAGGAAGAAAAGGAAGGAAGGCAGGGTTGAGGGGGAGAGAAGAGGAAGAGAGAAGGCAGAATGAAAACAAGTATTTTAAAAATTATAGGTCATGTTAATATTATACCCTTTGTTAGTAACTTTATTCTATCCAAATCCACTTTGTGCCATATGAAACTGAGCATTATAAATGGGAAACTTCAAGTATAGAGAAAGTTTACAAGAGATTAAATTTTTTATTAGTTTGTAAAGATTACATCTTCAATAGTAGGAAATAGGAAAAACCAAGTGAGAGGGAGAACTTGGGGGAGACAGTACAGTTTTCCAGTTCCGTTAGGTTCTATAATGACTTTATTATTTTATGTTTACTGAAGAACATTACATATACTGTAGGCCATCCAATGCATAAATTTGCATTCCAAAGTGTGATTTTTGTTCAACTCAGGGCTTTTGGCAAAACACAGCCTGTAGACCAAATCTGGCCTGAAAATTAAGAATGGCTTTTATCTTTTAAAAGGAAATGGGAAATGCAGGGAGCCATGGCACACACCTGTAATTTAAGCAACTCTGGGAGGCTAAGCAAAAAGAATCATGAGCACAGAGGCAGCCTACACAACTTAGTGAGGCCCTATCTCAAAATAAAAACTAGAAAAGGGAGCTGAGAGTGCACATCAGTTGTAGAGCACTTGCAAAGTAAAGTACGAAGCTCTGGATTCAATCGCAGGATGAACAAATGAATAAATAAATGAATGAATGAATGAATAGTGAAAAACAAAGAAGAATGTGTGACAGAGACCTTATGTGGTCCATAAAGCCAAAAATATTTGCTAACTGTCCCTTTAAAGGAAGAATTTATCCCTCTTTTAATGTATGTATTAATTCTGGATAAACTTCTGATATTAGAACTAGATTACATATAGTTACATAAATGATCAATTTTAAGTATTATCTTTTAGTAAGTCAGGAATATTATTAGTAAATATTTATAGTTGATTTTACACCTACTAAAAGTAGTAAACTGCAGGATAATTAAGAATATCATTGGCAATAAAGGAATCTCTATTTATGTTTGTTCTTGTCTGACATCCCTTCCCAGATGTTTATCATCTATAAATTCTGAGCATATTTGATCATTGTAATATTCCTGTTTCTATGAAGTCTAAATATACTAATAACTCACACATGCCTACACTTTTTACAGTATTTCATAAAAAGGCTTAAAATATTATGACTCAATTTAACACATACTATATGATGTTAGATGAAATTAGGATAAACAAGTCCTTATTTTAAAGGAATTAAAATTCTAAAATTTTAATTTTATTATGAAAAAGTTATTCTTAGATCATGGGACTCTGAAATTTACAGAATTTCTTTCGTGGCAGCGGGAGGCTCAGTATTGGTGATTGAATCCACAGCCTTGTACATGCTAGGCAAGCACACTGCCACTGAGGCTGTGTATCCCCCATATTTTAAAGAATAAAAATATGTACTCAATTATGTATATCTTTTTATATGTAAGATGTATTACTAAAAAGGACATTATAGTTTATTTTTATTAAATTAAAATAATTTCACTTATTTTATTTGCATAGATGTTCTTAGGGAAACATACATGCTAGTCTGTCTGGATAAAAATAAAAGATGTGGATAAATGAAAAACAGTTACATGGATTAAAAAAAGTAAATGGGGTATGGTGGCACATGCCTACAATCCCAGCACTTGGGAGGCTGACGCGGGAGGACAGACATCAATTTGAAGCCAGCCTAGTCTACACAGTGATTTCCAGGCCAGCTTTGGCTACATAGTGAGACCCCATGTCAAAAAAAAAAAAAAAAAGGCCAAAGAATTTATTACCTGAAGGTCATTTTGAGGATTCCAATCAGAATCAAAAATTATACAAGTGTCAGCTGCAGTTAAGTTGATACCAAGCCCACCAGCTCGAGTACACAGGAGAAAAACAAATCGATCCGAATCAGGTTTACTAAACCGATCTATGGCAGCTTGTCGAAGATTCCCCCTGACTCTTCCATCAATTCGCTCATATAAATATCTATTCAAATGAAATGCAATAAATTCAAAAAGATGAATACAATGAAAATGAAGGCACATTCTATCAATAGTAAACTTGGATTTCCTGCAACACCATAAAATTGAAAACCATTATCACCTCAATTAGTTTCAGTAGTGTGTACTTCCTAGTGTTACTGCTAGGGAGAAAGCACAAAGGTACAGAATGTTTGCATTAAGGATATCTAGGTAAAACAGCATCAGAATGAATACCATTTTGGGAAGTTGGAATAAAAAAAGAGTTCATAACAACCACTTTGCTAATTTGATCATAATAAATTACTTTCTTCACAAGAAGTTAAAACTTTCATATGACTATCCAAGAAGCCTATGAGTATTTCATTTTGTCCTTATTCCATGGTTACTTGCTCAACTGATACACTTGCTTATATACTATAATCTATTGAGGGCAAACAGGAATGTAAAACTCTTTTTAGTCATTGCTGTAAAGCAGTGATCTTCTTACTTTTTCTATCCTTTCCATTTAATATACAAAAAATTTAAAAACTGCAATACATCAGTAAAAACAAAATACATAAAACATCAGAAGCTACAATATGAATGTAAGAGGTATTTATGACATTTGACACTTAGTTGGCAAGTCACTTTTTTCCACATATTTCCTACAGTTTCAGCAGCAGCCTCACTATCATCTCAAGTAAAATAGGGGTATTACATCTTCTAATGTTACTCATGAAAATAATACAATTTGGGGTACAGTATGTACAAATAGACCTGTCTCTGCATAAAGCTTTTCCTGTAAGGACATCAATAAAATGAAAGAATGGCTATCTTTTAGAAATATTATAATTTAATGATCATACTAATTTGGTAAAACTGAAGTTAATACAAATTTTGGATTGAAGTTACAGTAGTAGAACACTGACCATTAAAATGGAACTAGAGAACTGTGTATTAAGCTCAGTGGGTAGAGCATGTGCTTAGCAAGGGCAAGGCCCTGCTTCCAATATCCAAACAAAAAAAAGGAACTAGAAATATAAATGTGCTACATAATCTCTGGTAACATTAACTAGGGTATACCTTTACTTATATATAAGGGTTAAAATCTTTTGAATTAAAATCTATACCAGAAATTTTTCATTGCCTTTTATAATATGTGGATATCAGATTAAGTCTCTTATGCTCTGATAAAATATCCTGTTTATTTAAATATTGGTGAAACAACACTGAAAAACAACATTGAAGCCTATCGTATTGTCATGAACCCAAATACAAAGCAATTAAACCACAATAAACAAATCAGAAAAGATTAAGCCATAACAAATTTTATGTCACATAAGAATCAAGGAGCAAGAACTTAAAGTTCTACTTATTACAATAAAATAGACACAAAATGGCTCTTGGAATGTTTTTTCAATTTTGAATACGAATATTTTAAATTTTAGCCCACTTTAAACATCATTACGATAAGGTTTACAAATCAAACAAAATGTACAATAACATCACTCATAGGTAACAAACAATACTTGCATAAAACAATGTACACATTGCATAATTCATACATAATTCAATGGATTATAATAATGCTCACCTTTTATGTATGAGATAGTCCTCCAGGATGTCAAGGCAGCGTACCATCTGAGAGAAGATAAGGACTTTGTGACCTCCTGCTTTCATCTTGGGAAGCAATTTATCAATAAGGACCAGTTTACCAGCAGACTGGATCATTGCTTGAAGATGAAAATCAGAAGCAGCTGCATTATATGTATCTCTAAATTCTCCAAGTATTTTCTCCTCAGCACCTGCCCAAAAGGAAAAGAAAGAAAATAGGAGCAATGTAAAAATGCCAGCAATTCCCAAATGCTCTATTGTAAAATGAGAATTAGGGCTTCTCTGTGCTTCTGATGGCAAGTACATTACTTTAATTGGAGTTATTCCAGTTTGTGGCTAAATCTTGACCAACACCAGATTGCTAATTCCATTAAAGACACAAACAATGTCGTAGATGCCCAGCATAATTCCTTACATAAAGTTATGCTTGCTAAACGTTTAAAGAATGCTACTAGGAAAAAATAAACTGTGGTCCTAATCCAGGTGATAAAATATACGTATTTAATCACCATCAATCATCACCACCATCATCAGTCATAACATTGGTTATCACGGAAGAGTGGTCTTAATTCAGGTGGATATTACTATGGATATCTCGTGAGCCATTAAAATAAAGAAATAAGAAAAAATTTAAAAAAGAAGGCAGGTTTATAGGTTCTTGACCCAAACTCCCTTCAAAGAACCAAGATGAGAATTAATGAGGCTCTCTCTTTTTCTTTCCTCAGGCTCTCCAGCAATGAAAGAGCACTGAAATTCCCACAGATACATAGGTGTTAGGTTTGTTAGGTATAGCAGGGAGATAAGAAGTATGTTCACAGGAATAAGGGAAAAGACCCAAACACTGCAGAGAGAGCATACTGGTAGAGAACCTGACAAGACCTTAGAAAGTATCATGATTACAGCATAAAACTGAAACACGAACTCAAGTATCTATATTGGAAAGAAACCAGGAAACAAAGGTAAATGGAAAAGCTGGAAGGTAGGTTTTGCTGTCTTTGTCCATGAGGGGGATTAAACTGGGGGAGAATTCCATTCTAGGACAGATGAACAAATTCTTGCTCTTGTTACCTTGTGCACTCATAACAGACATTAAAGCAAAGGAATTCACATTGCCTCTAATTCTGAAACGCTTGTAATCCCTCAAAACAGCAGAATGAAGAGTTATAATAGTCACTATAATTATAGTAGTGTTTTGTTTATCTATTCATTAGTATTTGTTCAAAGAAAAAAGTATTTGTTATAAGTTGTTTACGCTACCTTTGATAAGATATGGATGATTACAGCATTTCCTGAGCTCCATCATGGTATTAACCAAGTTAGGTACATTAGTTTGTCCTGCTCCTTTGGATAAAAATGAAAAGTTTTTTTCCAAAATAGCCCTGTAATATTTCTTTTGAATGTTAGTAAGTTCTACTTCAATGATAGTTTCTTCCTTAGGTGCCAATTTCTTTTCTACATCTTCTTTTAATCTTCTCAACATCATTGGTTTCAGGATAGCCTGAAGTTTCTGCACCTGGACAAAAATGGATGGAAATACATATAATATTAACACACACTCAATTATACATACAAAATAATTACTTGATAAAATAAGAGACTTGATAAACTTATTTACAAAGAGCAAGAGGATACCTGTTCTTCTGTTTTCAAATCTCCAAACTCTTGCATAAATGTGGATTCAGAAGGAAACCTTAAGGGTTCAAGAAAGTGAAGAAGACTGAATAGTTCTTCAACTGTGTTTTGGAGAGGAGTGCCGGTCAGAAGCACCTTGTGTTCCTACAGAAAACAGAACAATGCACACCAAACACTGATACAATAAAATTAGATGGAAGCTGACTTAGGTTATCTAATGTTTACTATTTGAAATGGAAGTATTTTTCTGGGCCATGTGTGGTGGCGTGCAAATGTAATCCCAAAGACTTAGCAGGCGGAGGCAGGAGAATCGCAAGTTCGAGACCAGAGGCAGTCTGTGTAACTTAGAGAGACCCTGTCTCAAAAAAATGGGCAGAGGGTGCAGCTCAGTGGTCCAGCACTTGCAAAGCATGCAAGCGCGAGGACCTGGGTTCAACCCCCAGTATCTCTCTCTCACACACACACATAAAGAAGTAGTTTTCTGACCATAATTTAAGAGAATAAACTCAAACACATCTCCACCTGCAAATCTTACACAATGTTGTCCAATCAGTTTTGAAAAACTTTCTTAATCTTATAGTCTCACTTTGTTTTTGTTTTTTGTGCTTTTTTGGCATATTTTTTCTTTTATTGGCATATTACTGCCTCAAAAAATTCTAAATTTGTGAAGAAGCATATTTTAGGTGTCTTCAAAGAAATAACCTTTTTGGGAATAAGAAAGCATACTGGGTACAGTGGTGCATGCTGTAATCCCCTGATTTGGGTGGCAGAGCCAGGAAGATCACAAGTTTGAGGCCAGAGGCAGCCTGTGTAACTTAGTGACTGACTCAAAATAAAAAATAGAAAATGGGCTAAGGAAGCAGCCCAGTGTTAAAGCACTTGCAACTTGTGAGCAAGGCCTGGGGTTCAATCCCCAAGTACCGCAAAAAAGACACACACACAAAAAAAGAACATGAAGGTATTTGTCTCTTTTTTATTCAAACATTATTGATATAATTTGTACACCTGAAGAAGAGTATTCATTCGTTGTAATTTGGATATCACCATTTTACTTTTCACAAAAGAACAAATTATGAAATCATTGAGGTTATAATCCACAAATGCAAAGGGCTATATAGAATAAGCCTCTGAAGTAGAAAGTCACTGAAAATTAAATATAACAGTAACAGGAGAAAATAAAGAGAATAAGTTAATGATAACAGCATAATTATCATTTAAAACCTGACTTAATAATACTCTAAATTCCTAATCTAAATATTTATATATGTAGTGTGTATCTGCACATATATGTATGATAGCAAATGATCTCAAAGATACACATCTAACTGTAAATAATGAACCAAAGAAGCTGGCGCGGTGGCGCACGCCTGTAGTTCCAGCGGCTGGGGAGGCGGAGGCGGGAGGATCTCAAGTTTGAGACCAGAGGGCGCAGCTCAGTGGTCCAGCACTTGCAAAGCTTGGAAGGCTGGTTAAAATGCAGGCGCAAGGCCCTGGGTTCAACCCCCAGTAACACACATACAAAAAAAAAAAAAAAAAAAAAAGCCACTTATTTAAAAATCATGATGTTAAAAACTTATTTGAAAGAAGAAAAACACCAAGAAGAAGCGGACTTTAAAAAATGTAGGGTTGTTGATCTGAATAATGTAATTTTGATTAAAAGTTTTTTTGTTTTTTGCAGTCCTGGAGGTTAAAACCAGGGCCTTGAGCTTGCATGCTTTCCAAGTGCTGTACCAATGAGCTGCACCCCCAGCATTTTTTTTTTTTTTTCACTTTTTAAGACAGGTTCTCACTAAATTACACTGACTGCCTCTGCTCTTGAACTTGCGACCTCCTGCCTCTGCCTCTGCCTCTGTTGTCGATGGGATTACAGGCATGCGCCATCATGCTTGGCTGATTAAGATTTCTTACTAAGGAACTGATGGCTTGAAACTTAAAGCCTTTTTCCCCTTCCCCCCCCCTTTTTCAAATTGAGCCCCTTTTAAAATTGAGTCAAAATCTTGCTAAATTAGACAGGCTGCCTCTAGCCTTGAACTTGTGATCTTTCTGCCTCAGTCTCCACAGTAGCTGGGATTACAGGTGTGGGCCAGAGACTATTTTCTTTCCAATGACATGTATCTACAGGTTTCTTCTTGAATTTTACAAATTAATACTAAATCTGATCATAGAAATGTGATAAGATTCCCCCCCAATTAAAGCAAAATAAATCTCAATTAGTATAGATAAAATTCAAATATAACTATAGTATAAATTTTTTAAAAGAAATAAAGTTTTAGCATTAGCTCCCTGGAATTCCATGACTTTCTATTGTATAGCTAGAAAACTAAATCAAAATGATGATCTTTATTTACTTACCAGATTCATGAGTTTCAGACCTTCTAGGAGTTTACAATTTTTATTTTTTAACCTGTGTGCTTCATCAATAATCACACATCGCCATTCTATTGCATTAAGCTCTCCACAGCCCCCAAGAATCATTTCAAAAGTGGTGATGATGGCTTGGAATCTGTAAGCTCCTCGAATGATGTGCCCCTAGAAATTATTAATCAAATACAGTAACTGGCTAGAATGTCTTAATTGTGCATTTTATTACTGCCAAATGGCATAGAAGTATATCTAGTGACATTTGTTATAAATCATTTTCCACTGAAATTTTTATACACGTAAAGACCCTCCCTTAAAAGGAGTTATAGGATTAAAATTTTGTTAGACTGCTATGTCTTCAATAACACTGTTAAAACAGAATTGCTATGCACTTATTATTATTTAAAATTACATCCAAGTACAATGGTACCTCAGCTCTCAAACTGCTCCATGCTAAAATATTTTGGTCCTCGATCAACAATTAGATTAAAAACAAACAAACAAACAACAACAACAAAAAAAAGCCTCATTGCTCAGCATGTCAGTAGCACACAGGTGTCTGAATTAGTCATTCAGTGTAGTGCCAGAACAATAAACACATTATTTCTTATGGGGAAAAAAGTCCTGGCACTTGTTCTGATCAGCATTTGACCAGCCTTCCAGAATGCATTGTGGTCTAGTGCCCGAGGTACCACACTTCCTGGTAAATTTTTCAGAACTGTAACAACTTTAGGTCAAATAAAGAAGTGGCCCTTCTAAAATCTGGCCAATGAGATGTCAGTATTAATGCATATTACTTACATACATGAGTTCACATAGTAAGGGCAAATAAGTAATAAATATCCAAATTCACCATCCAAATAACTTATTCAGCAAATATTTATTATAAGTCTATGTGTCAGACTTGGTTCTGGTTGCCAGAGACAGCAGTAAATCAGATGAATATCATTATTCAAGTGATCTTAATGCAGCACATAGGCCATACAAAAACATTTTTTTTTAAGTTAGAAAATCAAGCCTGTGACATAGACAAGGCCACAGAATCAAGTACATGGTCAGAAGGGATCACTGCAATTTTATATGTGATGGTTAGGAGTCCACTATGCAGAAGTCAAACATGAGGAAAATCAGAAGATCAGAGAGGTATCGGTGTTGATATCTAGAGATCTAGAGGAGAAAGCATTCTTGGTTAAAGTAATAAGTGTGAAGGTCTTAAGGGTTGCTAGGGGATGGAATCAACTCAATGGCACCTAACAACAACAACAACATCCTGTTTATTACACATGAACAATCTTTCAGCTTTTGAACTACGATATTTATACCAAACTATGGCATATATGCCTGCAGCCACAGCACTGTGGCGTCTGATCCTGTCAGATCTCAGAAGCTAAACATGGCTGGGCCTGGTACTTGGATGAGAGACCGCTTGGGAACACTAGATACTGTAGACTTGGCAGAAGGACCTGGTAACCCACTCCTAAAAATCAATTTGCCACTGAAAACCCTATGAATAGCAGAGAAGCACTGACAGTAGTGTTTCGCCTGTTGTATGTAAGGTCGCTGTGAGTCCGACACCTAATAACAACATGGCATATATATTAAAATTGTAACTATGTTAAATATCTCTTGGCGTCTCAAGATTTTAGTTGTGTCTTCTGTAGAAACTAATGCCAAACTAAATCAATTTATGATAACATTGAACTTTTATACTCAACAAACATGATTAAGAATAATAAAACATTACAGTAGGCAATCAAGTTATAACCTAAACTGTTGTAGGCTCCAAAGGTACAAAGGTAGCAGTTTTCAATAGAACTGAGGAATAATTAAAGGCGTGTACAGATATTTAATTTCACAACCATGCAATTGTTTCAATCTTGGAAGGAGAAGGGAAAAATGAGGTTACAGGAACAAAATCAATTCATTCACTGTCAGCCATATGTAAGTGGAAAATCAGTTATACCTGATAGGGAAAAGAGGTAAATTATGCATATTCTTATTTCAACTTCTACCATACATGTTTAATGGTTCTTTTAGAATAGATCAGTGGGTGAAAGAAAAATAAGATGTATAGGTAGTATTGAGGTGGAGTGCCAGACAATAAACCTTTTCCAGTTAAAATTTGTTGTGAACTGTGCTTATTGTTTGTTTTAGGGGTTGAAGCTACGGCATTATGCATACTTTGCAAGTGCTCCACTACTGAGCTGCACTCCCAGAACTCCCTTTTCTATTTATCTTGAGACAATGTCTTGTTAAATTATACAGGTTTCCTCTTGCCTCAAACTTGCATTACTTCTGCCTTTGTCTCTCCCAAATTGCTGGGATTACAGGCATGTGCCACCATGCCAGGCTATTCTTTCTTTCTTTCTTTCTTTCTTTCCTTCCTTCCTTCTTTCTTTCTTTTTTTGTAGTACTTAGGGGTTGAATCCAGAACTTTCCACAAATGTTACAAGTGCTCTACCACTGAGCTGCACCTTCAGCCCATTTTTCATTTTTTATCTTGAGACAGGGCCTCACAAATTTACACAGGCTGTTTCTGGCCTTGAACCTGTGATCCTCCTGCCTCCACCTCCCAAAATGCTGGGATTATAGGTGTGAGCCACTAAACTGGGCTATTTCTCATTTCTTTCTTTCTTTCTTTCTTTTTTTTTTTTTTTATTGAGGTACTGAGGTTTGAACTTAGGGCCTTGCACTTGCATGTTTTGCAAATGCCTGACCACTGAGCTGCACCCTCAGCCCACTTTTTTTTACTTTTTGAGACAGGGTCTCGCTAAATTACACAGACTGCCTCGTCTTGAACTTGCGATCCTCCTGCCTCCGCCTCCTGAGCCGCAGGGATTATAGGCATGAGCCATTGTACATGGCTGTTTCTCATTTCTTAATAAATCTTTTCATCTAAAAAGTTCATATTAATATTCAAGACTGCAACTTGGAACTTCATGTTTTTGACTGTTAAAATTCCTGCTAGAAAATTCTTTCTTATATTGTCACCCATCTCTTATTACCCTATATTTAGAAGAAATAGAAATCCCATTCCTAAAGAGTAAATGGCTAAAGTAGAAAATGTGCTTCTAGGATATAGGGAAATGGAAAACCAGCAAATCACTTACTAGAGTATTGAAATAACCAATCCTAAAGGGGAAAGATAGAGGTCTGGTTGGATCAGTGCACAAAATAAACAATCCAAAAATTTCTTTGTTTTCCCCCGTTTCAGTGCTGGGGATCAATCCCAGGGCCTCATAAATGCAAGGCAAGCACTCTATAGTGAGCTATATTCACATCACAATCCAAAGCTTTGAAAATATCTAAATTCAAAATCCTATGTACACAAAAGAGAATGTATAATCTCTCTTCCACAGGCATTTAAACCCACAGGTTTACTGAAGATTAAATGTTAAAAAATGGGAGGGAAAATAAAAGGTAGGGGATGACCAAAAGGCAGTTATTTCTATAAATAAATATAATGTGTATTAAAAAATAATTAGAGTCTGGTGCAATGGCACAAGGATGTAATCCCAGTGACTCGAGAGGCAGAAACAGGGGATTTTAAGTTTGAGGACATAGGCAGCTGCATAACTGAGACCCTGTCCCAAGAAACAAAATAAAAAAATGTGCAAGGCCCTGGGTTCAATCCTTAAGTACCAAAAAAAAAAAAAAAAAAAAAAAAAAATCAGTAAAATTATTCTAGTTAAAAAATTAAAAGTTACAATTTCTACATTTGAAAAAGCACAATTTGTTATAGAGAACTAGAGCATTAAATACTTTTAGTCATTATTCTCAACTACTAAAAATTATTGTAATATACATATAACAAATAAAAGCTTAGTAAGTATATAATTAAAATCTACACTAAATTTGAAGTTAAATAGTATTATTGCTTATGTTTTTCAGCTTGGATCTTTTAAACAACAAACAAAATCGTTAATACCACACCTGAGAGTCCCTGAAGTACATCTCATATTGCTGTATCATCTGTCTGCTAATCAGGCTTCCATGATAAACCACAACATTAATATCAGTCCATGTACGAAATTCTCTCTCCCAGTTTGCAATGGTAGACAGTGGTGCAATAATCAGGAAAGGTCCTCTTATACCAGTCAGAAGGATTTCATAGAGGAATGTTATTGATTGAATAGTTTTGCCAAGACCCATTTCATCTGCTAAAATGCAGTTTCGTCTGAAATAAACAAACATTATTCACGCATATATTGGTATTTTTCTATCACTACAATGTTTTTAAAGATAAATAGACAAAAATAAGCAAAGATCCAATGAAAATACTTGCATATATAAAAACATAAAAGTTGCTGAAGTGCAGAGTAAGCTCAAGATTACAATTTTATTATAATCCTGCAAAGGGAAAACTAAAGACTTCTGTAGCTTCAAAATAAAGATATTGCCCATTAAGTGTTTATTTTTCTTTTTTAAAGAGTGAAAAGGCAAGAGCAAGGCAAATAAAATATAGTATTTATTCAGGAAGCATTTATTAAATACCTTCTATTATCTCAGGACAGTATGAGAAGATGGGATACAAAAGAAATAGAACATGTTCTCTGCCTTCCAGGGACTTGTATCTATTAGAGAAGCAGACATGCAAATACATAAATAGTCATGCAATGTGCTATTGTAGAAGAACAAATTTAGCACTGGCTTTCAACGATGGCTGTGTAGAAGAGCCTACAAAGTTTGAAACTGAAACACACATACACGCACACACGCACGTGCACACACACACAGATAACCAGGTCCCTCTTCTATACATTCTGATTCAATGTGTGTGGAATAGGATCAAATTAAATGTAATTTTTAAAAGAAGCTCAACAGATGATTATGATATGTGGCCAGCAAAGAATAACCAGAATAAAATTTATTATGGAAGCTCAGGGGAATAAGCAAATCTGGCTAGAACAGATGAGCGAAGACCTTCAGAGGAGGTCAATTATGAGAAGAATTTTGCCAGAGGTCAAAGCAAAGGTGTATGAATATAAAAATCATGACCAATGGGGAGACTAAAAGTTACTTAATATGGTTATCACAAGGAGGTAAAGGGAGCAGAGATTAGTGAGATAAGTAGGGGTTATAAATAGAAGAGGTTAGACATCATTCTTTTGTGCAATGGGAGGCACTGAAAATCTGTAAGCCTTATTTTGGTACCACTATGGATAGCAAAGTGATATGACTAGAAGTTAGGACAGTAACTGAAGGTGTAGGCATGTGAACTAAAAGAAGAGAAACTGCGAAGGCAGAAATGATGCCAGAATTAATTAGGAGTTAGAATGCACTGGCCCTAGTCACTAACTACTTGCACAGAGTGTGGGATGACTGCTAGATTTCAACTGGGGTGACAAAATGAGTTGTGTTCTTATTAACCAAGAAGGAAAATATGGAGGAAGAACAAGTTTGACATGGAGGAAACAAGAAATGATAAGATTAATTTTTAGTCTGTTTAAAGAATTGTTGAGTCAGACATTCAAGTAGCAAGAGGCAAGTAAAAATATGGGCCCAGAGATCAAGGACTTAGATATAAAAGTATGGCACCATTAGAGTATGAACGGTAAGTGAAGGCCTGGGGGTTATGTAGGGTATAGAGTGCTTATGAGGGAGAACAAATGGAATATAAGAAGAAAGCAAAAGTCAGAACCTGGGGCAAGAAAAATTAACATCTATATGACAGAAGAAAAGGAACCAGTAGATTATTAAAGGTAACAGTCACAGAGGTACTGGAGACCTAGGTGAGGGTCACAATATGGACACTGTTGGGGGTTAGAATAGGGAGAAAGTTTAAAGAAAGAAGGAGTGGCAATTTCTTCTCTCTTCTTTTCAGAGATAGGGTCTTACTATGTAGTCCAAGCTGACCTCAAACTCCAGATCCTCCTGCCTCAGCCTCCTAAGTGCTGGGATTATAGGCATGCACTGCCATATTTAGTTCTAGGAGTAGTACCTTCTATCCAATGCTTATTGTTGTTAGGTGCTGTCGAGTCGGTATCCGACTCATAGCGACCCTCATAGGGTTTTCAATGGCTGACTGTTTCGGGATTGCCTTGGGAGTGGATTGCCAGGCCCTTCTCCCATTTTTGCGGTGCTGGGAATTGAACTCAGGACCTCAGAGGCTGCAGCTCAGTGCTCTACCAACTGAGCTAAATCCCAGCCCTCTATCCAATGCAGGAGAGTGCAAATTAGGACTAAAGAATATTCCATAGGTTGGAAAATTAAGAGTTTCAGAGAAGAAACAGAAACAAAATCCACACTGCTCCAGATTGAAAAAAAACAATGAGAAATGAGGAAATAAGAGAGCTAGTGCTTGTTACTCTACCAAGAAACTTGCCTAGGAAGTTACAAAGATGATTCAAGGTAGCTAGAAGGAAAGCAGAGCCAAGAAAAAGTGTAGCACCTTTATTTCTTTTTATACAAAGGTTGGCCTCATATTTATTCATAGATTGAAGAAATGACAACAAGACTTCAGGGATGGCTTGAAGATATAAAAGAGAAGAATAATAACTGATTGAAGTGACGCTCTGAGATGACTGGATGAGATAGTATGTTAAGAGTTGAAGTGGCAAGATTAATCTGAGAAAGGATTTCTTTAAATTCTGTCACATGAGGTCAAAGGTAAGAATGGCTGTGGAATGAAGACACACTGAGGCTCAGATATAAAGGCAGGCAAGAATTTTGAAGATTTTGGAACCTAATGTCCCTGAGATTCTCTATAAAAAAGTAATATAGAGAATAAAGAGCACAGGGTTGTGATAAAGGCCTTCATGAAAGTGGTAGAAGTTGCAAACAGGCAATGTAGGAAATGAGTAAGGGTTGTGATGATGAGGGAAGAGAAGTTAGAAAACACAGTTTTGTTTAACTATTTTACCTGGGTGTTTCTCTTGGGAAAAATGATGATTAATATATAGAAAATATGAACCAGAGGAAAGAGCACAGTGTAGGTTAGCACATCATTCTTACTCCATCTGGGTCACATGACTCACCAGTAATAAGCATAAAAACTCAGAATCATGAGAAAACACAAATTATTTTGAATAAAAATGTCATCAAATTTTGCTTTACTAGTAATAGTGCCTTAATTTGTACTTCTGTCTATACTATCATACTTCTCAATCATGTTACTATTTTTTGCATCTTTTGACATTATCTTTAAACCTCAGTGAACCACTTGAGATATGTTCTATAAAACAGCAAACCACAACCTATTTGGCACCAGGGATAAATTTTGTGGAAGACAATTTTCCATGGACCTGGAGGGTTAGCAAGATGGGGATGGTGATATGATAGGAGGCGGAGCTCGGGTGGTAATGATAGTGATGGGGATGAGACGTAAATACAGAGGTAAACATAGTAACAGTCCACTGCCTTGGGTCACGGATCACTGCTATAAAGTCATCTTCAACTTGGAAAATAATAACAAAGGGGTAATTTATTCTTCTTGTTGTTGTTAGGTGCCGTCGAGTCAGTATCAGACTCATAGCGACCCTTATAGGATTTTCAATGGCTGAATATTTCGGGATTGTCTTGGGAGTGGATTGCCAGGCCCTTTTCCCATTTTTGTGGTGCTGGGAATTGAACTCAGGGCCTCAGAGACTGCAGGGCAGCGCTCTATCCACTGAGCTAAATCCCAGCTCAATTCATTCTTAGGTTCCCCTAATTTTATATTCAATTCCTTATTAACTGTTAACCACCTACTTCACTGAAGACTATTAAATAGAGATCTAATTCCTACAAAAATAACATGCTCAGAGCTCAGTAAATAGAATCAACAACTGTTAACAGAAAGTAGTATACATTGAAAAGCTGAAAATCATTCTGTTACATAGATCTTTTTAGGATTCTATGAAAGTTATTTAAACTTTAATTATCACGATACTTCTGCCTGATAATACATTCAAAGAAACAAGTATAGTCAACATCCTAAATTGTAATTTATATATTTTTCTAAGATAATTTCACTTGAAATAATGACGACTTCAAAATAATAACAGTATAGGAACTTCCGTAACTATTTTAATTGGCATATACTGGCACATATTAAAAAAAGTAACAGACTTAATTTTTTTCCTGTTAAGATCTACTACATACCTGTTGTACCAATTGAACAAGAGCCAGTTGAGTCCTTCTAATTGATACTCCCTGAGTTGATTGCCATTTTTATAGTCCCTGGATTGATCTATTTTCTTCCAAATATTAGAAGGAGGACGGTCCTTGATGGAAAAAAAAAAAAGAAGGAATGATGCATATCAGATGTATAAATCTTCCATACAATTTATTCATGGCAAAAAGCATTGCTTTTAAAATAATCCTAGAAGCCTAACAGCACATAGTTGTTGTTTCTTGTTGTTAGGTGCCATCCAGTCAGTGTTCAACTCATAGTGTCCCTACGTACAACAGGTGAAACAGTATTGCTAAATGTTTCTCTGCTATTCATAGGGTTCTAAAGGCTGATTGTTTTTTGGGGAGTGGGTTGCCAGGTCCTTCTCCTAACAGCACACAGTAGTATGATGAAATTTTACCTAGCATTTAACATCAAATTAATTCTACTCAGGTTCTTCCAGAAAGTGGAAGAGCAAGGATTACTTTCCAACCCATTTTATGAATGATTGTAACACCTCAAAAAAAATTGCTGAGATTAAGAAGATTGACCATACTACGTGTTGGCTGTGAAGTAACAGAACTCTTAAAGATTATTAGTGGGAATGTAACTTTATGACCAACTGGAAAAAAGTCTGGAAGTTTCTTAAAAAATAAACATGCACATACCACAAGACCCAGATATTTTATTCATAGGTATTTATTCAACAGAAATGAAAGCCCGTGCTTATAAAAAGATGTGTATGCTAATGTTCACAGGAGCTTTACTTCTAATAGTCAACATAAACATTCATTAAAAGGTGAATAGATCACTGGCGCACGCCTGTCATCCCAGCGGCTCGGGAGGCGGAGGCAGGAGGATCCAAGTTCGAGACCAGAGGCAGTCTGCGTAATTTAGCGAGAGCCTGTCTCAAAAAGTAAAATAATGGGCTGAGGGTGCAGCTCAGTGGTCAAGTACGAGGCCCTGGGTTCAATACCCAGTACTGCCCAAAAAAAAAAAAAAAAAAAAAAAAAAAAAAAAAAAAAAAAAAAAAAAAAAAAAAAAAAAAAAAAAAAAAAAAAAAAAAAAAAAAAAAAAAAAAAAAAAAAAAAAAAAAAAAAAAAAAAAAAAAAAAAAAAAAAAAAAAAAAAAAAAAAAAAAAAAAAAAAAAAAAAAAAAAAAAAAAAAAAAAAAAAAAAAAAAA
>VMDO01009579.1:51842-76652 GCA_007922755.1 Pedetes capensis | reverse complement strand
CGCACATCTGGGGGTGCGGTGACCCCGCCCGGCACGTTTTGGGGGATCGGGGCGCATCCGCTGAGGCCACCCAGGGCCCGGCGCTAGCCTCGATCGATCGAGTCCCAGGGCGCCCCCTGGATGGCTGAGCTGTCCCCTCGCCGGCCGCCCGGGCGCCGCAGCGGCTGAGGTCGCTGGGCTCGCCCGGCTGCCGCCGCCCTCGCCGCCCCCTGCATGCCCGGTGCCCGGGTCGCGGCCCACCTGGACGCTCTAGGGCCCCTGGTGTCCTACGTGCAGCCGCCGCTGCTGCCCTCTATGTTCTACGTGGGCCTGTTCTTCGTCAATGTGCTGATCCTGTACTACGCCTTCCTTATGGAGTACATCGTCCTCAACGTGGGCCTCGTCTTCCTGCCCGAGGACTTGGACCAGGCGCTCGTGGACCTCGGCGTGCTCTCGGACCCCGGCTCCGGGGGCCTCTACGACACCGACTCGGAACTCGATGTTTTTGATGGGTACTTGGAGTAGGGTGTGGACCCACTCTTCCCCTCTCCCCTCCACGACCTGCAACCTGGGGCTTGGACCAGCCGCCCAGATCATGTCACTGCTCCTGGTGGGGGAAATCGTCTGGACCGAGATGGGACCCCAGGAGGAGGCCCTCCCCGGCCTCCCAGGCCTGTAAGTGCCCTTGGGATGAGGGCGGGGGAGGGAGGCATCCCCAGGCCAGACACGCACCCCTCCCCCAATGCTTCTGCCTCCTCTTCACTTCCTGTGGTCTGACTTGAACACCAGAAGTGGCTGGACCCCTCTCCCGTCCCCAGCTGGGGCTGGAAAGCCTCCCTCAGGGAAAGGGGCAGCTGTTAAAGAGGAAAGGAATCTAGGACCTCAGTTACATTTAGGGTCGCTGTGGAAATTTCCCCTGTGTTTTATGCAAAAGCTTTTGCACCCAGATCCCTTTGAGGCAGAGCAGTCGGCTCCTCCCTCGAGCCTCAGCCTGTCTTGGTGACCTTGGTGTTTGGGGGATTCTTCCTAGCCCTGGAAGGGATAGACCTGGAGGTGTGGGAAGAGGCAGTGATCACTGTGGCCCCTTGGGAGACTGGGTGGGGACCGAATGCAGGGGTCTCAGGCCAAGGGTGTGAGAGGAGAAACCTTCAGCAGAGAACTCCGCACTTCCTTTTGGCCTAGGGTTTGAGGCTGTTTGGGAGTCAGGTTTCAGGATGCCTGGCGTCACTTCTGCAGCTCAGATCTGCAGGGACTGCCAGCTTTGTAGGCTGCCTTCACGAAATAGGCAGGCTGGGGCTGGTGCCAGGGCTGGCCTTCTCTGCAGTGTCTAGGAGGCCTCCAGGGACTCCTGGATCAGCAGGAGAAGGGACCCAGGATCATTGCACTGCCCCTGGGCTTTGACCGGGGAATTTGGTATCCAGCCCGTGTTGCATGTTAGAGGTAGGGAAATGAAAGTCCAGGGAAGAGAAAGACTGAACAGAATCACCCAACAAGGAAGAGGGGCAGCTGGGCTAGGTAAGAGGGACGACCTGTGTGCCAGGTGGGCAGCCAAGTGGCCATCAAGTCCAGTGAGGGTTCATGGGGCAGGCAGGAATTCCTTGTGACTGGATGATGCTGGAGTTCTGCTGGGAATGAACGGGGCCTGAGTGACAACAGAGGGGGATGCAGAGGTGGAAGGCAGGGACTCCTTTTGGAAAACAGACCCTAATGCCACGTCACCCAAGCAGGCAGTTTACCCATTTCCTGTGTTGCCTATCTTTGCCAACGCTGCCATAATCAGAGGGTGTCTTAGTTCTGGGGACTAGAACAGAGTCCCGTGGACTGGGTGGCTTAAACAACAAACATTTCTTTCTCAGTTTTTAAAAGGGCACTCATTCCATTTACAAGGGCCTCACCCTCATGACCTAATCACACTCCAACAGCTCCACCTCCTAACTCCATCACACTGGGAACAGGGTTTCAACCCCAGGCTTTGGGGTGAGCACAAAAGTTCAGTCTGTTGCAGAGGGTGAGGCAGGGAGGGGCAGGACCGGCTGAGAGCAGTGGCTGGGAGCAAAGTGCTCTTCTGAGGGATCATCAGCGAGATTTTTTGGAGGAAAGCTTTAGTTGAGTTCCGTGAGGTCTTAGCCAGAGCCAGGTGCAAAGTGGGATGTGTGCCAGCTGCTCTGCATTCTTTCCTAGCCTACCTGTCTGCCCTCCATCCTCCGTCCACTCTTTCACTGTACGAATCTTACTCACTCACTACCCAGTGAGCAAGATAGACTGAGCCCCGGGCACACTGGCACTTGATGAGGAAGACCAGCAGGCACACAGCCAGGACGCTGAAGTTTTAGGAGCTCTGGTGGCATGTGGGGAGGACATGAGCTTCCTCTGGCAGTTCACTGCTGTTCCCTCAGTACCCAGAACAGCGCCCGGAATCTGGTAGCTGTTCTGTGTCCACTGAGTGAGACGCTTGAATAGGGCCCGGCTGCATTACCTAGAGGCAGAGAAGCCTCTCTGAAGAGGTGACACCTTGGAGCTGAGCCTAAGTTGATAGAAGGAGCTGGACACAGAGATCTGGAGAAAAGCGGTCCAGGCGGAGGGAAAGAACTGCTGAGACTTTGATATGGGAGGCCTGGCCCAGCCCCAACCGCAGGGAGGCCCACAGGGCCAGAGAGCAAACAGCCCCGGGAGAGGTCGGTGGTGGGCAGCGAGGGCCACACCCTGCAGGCCCTGGGACACCCCGGCCAAGCGTGGAAGGTTTTAGTGCAGGGGCTGACACAGCCAATTCACATTTTGCAGAGGGGACTTTGGCAGCCAGGGACAGTGTGGGATGAAAGGGCGAGTGTGGAAGCGGGGAAGCCAGCGAGGGGGCTGTTCATCGTCCAGCTGAAGTGACAGGGGCTCAGATAAGGCCAAGTCAGTGAAGGTGGGAAGCACAGACAGATGAGGACACCGATCAGATAGAGCCCCTAGGATCCCTTCCAAGTCTGTACTGAGCGTCATCCACATGCCACTCCTGATTCTAGACCCTCTGCATATACACTCAGTCAGTCGACAAACACTGCTCCTGCTTCTCCTCCTGCCAGGCTATGGGCTAGGACCCTGTGATCCTGAGCGCTTGACTTTCAGACAGTGCAGCTTGGTGCAGAAAGTCTTATTTTATCTTCTTGCCACATCAACAGAAACACTTCCACTTCCAAATGAAAACATTAGCATATTCTGAACAGAAAACCGAAGCCCAAATGCTTTGACATCTTTTGCAGCAAATGCTGTTTGAGCAGACGCACAAGGAAGCGTCTCTTGGGGACACCCTTGCCAAGCTTTTGGCATGAAAAGGCCTGACCCTGGGAACCAGGGTGGGGATGAGGGAAACACTGGGCCTGAAAATGTGGTGGAAGCCAAGCTCAGCACACCCTTCAGCCCCAATCCAAGCTGGGAGGGCTTGGCCCCAGGGCCAGGACATCCCACCCTGGGGTAAGGGAGTGGTGGCTAGCAGGATCTCCAGGTGTTCTGACCAAAACCTGCCTCTGGACCCCTTTCCATTAGCTGAAGAACAGCGGGGTCAGTTCTTCCTCTTTCTCCCTCATTTTCTTGTGGCCATGTGCCATTCCACACCAGCCACTCCAGGAAACACCAAGAAAAGCCATGGGACACGCCAGGCGGTGGGACCTGGGGTGAAGCTCAAGATGAAAACAGCAGCCACTTCTGCGCCCTCCATGTGTCTCTCTTATGTGTGTACCCACGTCATTTAGCCCCACATATATTTGCTGGCCTGTAGCTGTAGCCCTGTGGCATCCGATCCCGTCAGATCTCGGAAGCTAAGCAGGGTTGGGCCTGGTTAGTACCTGAATGGGAGACTGCCTGGGAACACCAGAAGCTGTAGGTTTGGGAGAAGGACCTGGCAACCCCCTCCCAAAAATCAGTCTGCCATTGAAAACCCTATGAACAGCAGAGAAGCACTGACAATAGTGTTTCCCCTGTTGTACAGAGGGTCACTATGAGTTGGATACCAACTTGACGGCACCTAACAACAATGAACATATCTGCTGAGCACCCATTTGAGGAGGCAGTGTAGGGTCGAGGTTAAGAGCCAGGACCCTAGATTCAGAGTTGTTATTGTTGTTGTTAGGTGCCTCGGAATTGAGTCCGACGCATAATGACCCTCATAGGGTTTTCCGAGGCCGATTGTTTTGGGATTGCTCTGGGAGGGTGTTGCTACATCCTTCTCCTGTTTTTTTGCAGTGCTAGGGATCAAACTGAGGCCTCAGAGAGTGCAGAGCAGCACCCTACCAGCCCCAGATTCAGAGTACCTGGCTGCAAATCCCAGACCCAGCTGTGACCTTGGGCATGGTGTTTAACCTCTTCATGCTTCCATCTTCTCTTCTATAAAACAGAATGAGAATCTGCCTTGTTGTAAGGATAAAGTACTTAGATTAGGCATGTCCAACCCACAGCCTGGGACAGCTAGTAACGCAGCCCCACAAAATCTCCTAACATCGTGTTTTTAGCGTTTCTTTTCTTCATGACCCCTCCTGATTGTGTACATGCACTAACTATGTTATATAATTTATGTGTTGCCCAAGACAATTCCTCTTTTCTCCATACAGCCCAAGAGAGCCAAAAGGCCGGACACCTGTGGTTTAACGCTTCCTGTATGTGGTAGGCGGCACATGCATATTAACCACTGTTATTAACAGGTAGAATGGGCGTGTGTACACGCAGGCCCTTGTGAATGCCTAACCCCACACATACCTCACGTGTGAATATTTATGTCAGCCCATGGTGAGCAAAGGGACTGGCTGCTGAGCGCAGGGAAGGTCCAGGTGTGATCCACCCAGACAGACTTCCAGCTCAGACTTCCAGCCCCAACCCA
The DNA here is from genome assembly GCA_007922755.1 of Pedetes capensis. Taxonomy (NCBI): domain Eukaryota; kingdom Metazoa; phylum Chordata; class Mammalia; order Rodentia; family Pedetidae; genus Pedetes; species Pedetes capensis. The sequence continues at coordinate 71,818 of VMDO01009579.1, read as the reverse complement.
GACCCTTGGGACCCGTGTCTCCAGGGCACCAGATCCCGAGCTGTGGGGAGCCGGCTCTGCGGTTTTCCTAGAGCCTTAGCAGGAAGTGGGGAATGGAGCCTTCCCCAGGAGGAAGGGCGTGTGCTGGGCCTCCGCTGGGAGAGCCCGCATGCCCCAGGCCCACAGGCAGCTCAGCCAGGCCAGATCATCCGGGTTCCTAAGGCTGGTGGTGGGTGGCGGGTGGGTGCTGCAGCCCGCTCTTGGCAGCAGGAGTGGAGCTGTCTCTTGACCGGGAGGAGAAGTTGGGGGGTGCTGTCACCAGAGTCTGCGTGGCCTGGCACAGCTGGGATGCAGGGTGAGGTTAACCGACCCCTTGGTCTGTCTTACCACAAGGCTTCAGGCTTTGGTTGTCTACCGACTGGGGACCACAGCTGCTCCTCCCTGACCTCCCTGTCCTCGGCCCTCCTAGCGGGTCTGCGGCCTATGCCGTCAGCAGAGTACACAGACCGCTTATACCACTGCCCAACTCAGAAGCCCACACCTCCCACCAGGCCACGCTCACAAGGAGATTAGAGTCAGGAGTCCCACACACGGCCTGTGGAGCTCGGGGCAGGGTGCAGGAAACCAGGTCAGCACGAAGACTGGTGTCCAAGTCAGAGACAAGCTGGCGGGGTGGGGAGGCAGGTGCACCCCCAGGTCTGGCTGACTGTGGCTGAGAAGGGCCCTGGCCATAGGGTTCCAGGCCCTGTATGCAGAAGGGGACTCTGTACTCGTCTCGGAACAGCTGAGATGGCAGGGACCAGCTCCCTTGGCCCTGCGTATCCACGAGCTGGAGATTCCAGCCAGGCAAGAGGCAGGGCCTGCCCCGTGCCCTCACAGCCCTGAGTCTGTGCGGCTGGATGAAGAAAAGGAGGGCTTCTGTGAGCTTACCTTGCTTATTGCCAATTTGTCTGCTGTCTTCCTGGAACTTCTTCTTCTTCTTCTTTTTTTTTTTTGTTTGTTTGTGGTACTGGGGGTTGAACCCAGGGCCTCACACTTGCATGCTCTGCAAGTGCTGGACCACTGAGCTGCACCCCTAGCCCATCTTTTTTTTTACTTTTCGAGACAGGGACTCACTAAATTCTGCAGATTGCCTCTGGTCTCCAACTTACGATCCTCCTGCCTCCGCCTCCCAAGCCGCTGGGATTACAGGCATGCGCCACCACGCCTGGCTTCTTCCTGCAACTTCTAAAAGCATATAGTCTGCTTGCTTTTAAAAATCAAGGGCACAATGAAAGTGATCCCAGGCTCACAAGTAAAGAACCTGAGGCCCAGCCAGGCACCATGATGATGCCTGCAGTGCAGCAACTTGGGAAAAAGGCAGAGGCTGAAGGATTGCAGGTTGACTCCAGAGGCAGCCTACAAACTTAGTGACACTCTGTCTTAAAGAAGAGAAAAGGGGCTGGGTTGCGGGGCACCATGGCCCATGCCAGTATTCTCAAGCACTTGGGAGGCTGAGGCAAGAGGATCATGAGTTTGAGGCGGTCTCCCATTCAAGGACTAACCAAGCTGACCCTGCTTAGCTTCTGAGATCAGGCAGGATCAGATGCCAGGGTGCTATGGCTACCGACGATGTACAGTTGGTGCCTAATAAGTGATGTGATCAGTGTTCATGGTGTGTCAGACTCCGGGGGCTCCAGCCCCGTAGCCCTCCCCTTTCTTGGGGCACCCTGGCTTTTCTGGGAGCTGGTACCCAGGAGGGGGGTGTGAGGGGAGCCTGTGAGGCAGCCCGAGGGCAGTGATCATTGGCACCCAGTGAGTCCCGAGTGATGCTGGTGCCCTCTCAACCTCAGCCCAGGCCCCGAGGGCGAGGCTTCATTCCCAGGATTCCTCCCGGGCAGAATAACCGCCTCTCCCACTTCTCCATGGCTTCTCCTGCGCGTCACCCTGTGAAGCTGGCTGGGTGAGCCCCATTTGCTCCACTAGACAGGGAAGGAAACTGAGGCTTGGAGTGGGTCAGTGACTCTCCGCAGAGGCCCAGCTGTGAGAAGGGGACACTGTGCCTCCCAGCCGCACACTCTCTCCTAGGGCTTCGCCAAGTAAGGCACTTGGCTGGGGACATTCCTGGGAGGGCGCAGAGGGGGTCAGGCCACAGTGTCCCTGGCCTTCCGGCTTGCCCCTTTTCCCTCTCAACTGGTTCCAAGTTTGATGTCGCAGACCAGCAGTATTGAGCCAGAATGAGCAGCTGCTTCTTCACTGTATATGAAAAGTAGGACTGTGTTTTTATTCATGATTATGAGAAAAACATGCCCTCTAAAACCTGAGTTTTAAAAAAAAGGACATTCACATTATGATGTACATTAGAAATTTCTAAAAAAAAAAAAGGACATTGACTTAAATACAGGTCAAGGCCAGGCATGGCGGGACACACCTGTAATCCCAGCACTCAGGAGGCTGAGGCAGTGGGACCATAAGCTCAAGGCCAGCCGGGGCTACATGGCGAGTTTGAGGCCAACCTGGGCTATGTAGCAAGACCTTGTCTCAAGAAACCCAAAATAAGTAAATAAATAAGAGAAAACACAGGTTGAGCATCTCCAATCCAAAAACCTGAAATGCCTCCAAAATCCAAATCTTTTTGAGCACCATCATGACACCATGCATAGAAAATTCCATGCCTGACCTCGTGACAAGTTGTAGTCAAAATGCAGGCGCACTGGAAGCATTGCGTAAAATCACCTCCAGGATACGGGCCTAGGGTGTCCATGGAACAAAATCAAATATCATGTTTAGACTTGGGCTGCATTTCGTTCTGGATGTGCACATATTCCAAAATCCAAAACCCAAAACACTCTGGTTCAAGTTATTTCAGATATAGGGGATACTCAGCCCCTGCTAAGTAAATCTAAGCCCAGTCAGATCCGACTCATGGTGACCCTGTGTACTACAGAACGAAACACTCCCCAATACTGTGCCATGCATACGATCTTTTTATGTTTGAGCCCGTTGTTGCAGCCACTATGTTTCTTGTCATTTTGAGTCATGCCACATCAGCACAGGGAGGTCCCAGGGGGTTTACTCCATTCCTGTCATTAAGATCAACCCTATTTTGAGGAGGCAACTCTTCCCTAGTTGTTTCTTGAATGCCTTCCAGCCTGGGAGGCTCATTATCCTGTACTATATTTGACAGTGCTTCTCTGCTATTCATAGGGTTTTCAATGGCTAATTGACAGTGCTTCTCTGCTATTCATAGGGTTTTCAATGGCTAATTGTTTTGGGAGTGGGCTGCCGGGTCCTTCTCCCTAGTCTGGTCTGGAAGCTCAGTTGAAACCTGTCCACCATGGGTGGCCCTACTGGTATATAAAATTACCTGTGGCATAGCTTTCAGCATCACAGCAACACGGAAGCCCCCACAGCATAACAAGCTGACAGACACGTGGGGGATTCTTTACATGGTTTTCCTTAAATCAGCTCCTTCTTAAGTGAAATAGATGTTTTGGAAAGAGGAACTCCCTGTGACTGCCAGGAACGGATGCTTGGCCTCCCTGGCTGTAAATGAAGGTGACCTGGCAGATGAGCAAAATGAAAGGGAAGAGCATTTGTTCCTGGTAGTGCCTGGACCAGGCCCATAGGGATGGAGAGGAGCTGGAGGAACAGACAGGAGCTGGAGGAATAGCAGGGCTCAGCTGATCAGCAGCTGCTGCAGCTTTGTCTGTGATCACAGGGAGCAAGGCCTGGCCATCACAGTGACAGGAGGCGCTACCGGCATGTCGTGGCCAGGGATCAGGGATAGTACTAAACACTGAATGCCCAGAAGAGCCTCAATATTGATAATGCCCTGTTGCAGTGTACATGGCGTGTTTCCCATAAGAGTTCTGCAGGCAAAGTTTGTGAAAGGCAGAATCTGATCCTGCAGGATCGAGGGGCTGTGAGAAGGGTGAGCTTGGGCTGCTGAGATGCTCAGAGATGCTGGTGCCGGCTGGACACAGGAGGGGCTGGGAGGAGGACCTGCCCTGGGGGCCTGGGGAAGATGCCCTTTCTGAGAGCCAAGGGGGACCATGGGGTGCCAGGCTGCAGCCAGTGCCTTCCGGGACTCTCTGCAGCACTTTCCGGGCAAGGCAAGAGGCTCTGCCAAGCCCTGCCCACTGCCAAGAGCACTTTTCGCTGCCTGGAGCCTCAAGGCACCCAGAAGACCCTGTGGGACCTCTGGGGGCTGCACTTGACCCCAGCCTCCCCTTTCCCACTCAGGTAACCAGGACCACCTTCCTCTCCCTGGTAAATCCTCCTGGGTCTCCAGGGTCTCTTAGGAATGAAGCAAATTCTTTAGAAAGAATTCAGAACCAAAATTACCGAAGAACATCCCAAGCCTGATTCTGGGGCTTCCAGTGTTCCTGGGATTCGAGGGATGGAAAAGGCTTCCCAGTCCCAGCTGAGGGAGCCCAGGGGCACTGGTCCCCATTTGCCAGGCTCCCTGTCCTAACGGCCCTTCTTCTTGTCAGGTCTGCTCCCCTTGAAAGCCTCGTGCCAACGGAGAGGTTCCTGCCCCAACCCTGGCCAGCGGAAGGAGTGACAGGGACCAAGTGCCAAGGCAGGGATGACGCATCCCCCTGCAGAGGGAGGAAGGCCACTGGCACCCAAAGACCTCCCCTGCCACTGCGTGCTCAGACGACCCGGCCTCGGCTTCTGACTTTACACGGTCACGACGGATGTTTACAGGAACTCCGCCAAGGTTGGCCTCCCTGCCCTCCCCCACCGACTGCACCTGCTTCCCCCACCTAGCCTCTGGAGAGGACACGTCAGACCCAGACGTGGATGCGCACAAAAGCGATCCCCAGCTCCACCGGTGCTGGCTGCGAGCCTTAAGCCCGGCTGGGTGTAGACCGAGGCCGGCCTCAGTGACTGTTCCAGGGAGCAACGCAGAAACCAGGAGGATGTTGGGGACGAAGTTGGGGTTTCGACTCACTCATTTCAAGTTGTTTATTCTTCGTCAGGTTGATAGAACTGCGACACGGTGCTGGACGGGTGCCATGTGGCTCCTCTGGCCAGATATATATTTTTGAAAATGTGAGCGGTGTGAATACTTGATTTCGATAAACCTGTAAAAGCAATACTTAGGAGGCTGACTTTCGATTAAAGAAACGTATGCAACTCCGATCCCTTGGGCCCTGGTCCTCCTTGCGTCTCTTCTTGTCTCTCAGGGATCCTGAAGGCAGAACTGCAGGGTTGGCAAAGGGCAAAAAGGTCCAAGGCCCCCAGATTGGAGAGCCAGCTGGGTTGGGAGAGTCCACCACAGTAGGGCCGGCATGAGAGTCTCAGGCTGCCCCCCAACCCCCACCCGGCTTCTGCAAAGCTCAGGCAGCCAGGGGCAGCCTTTGGGGTGTAGGGGGAGAGGCCTAATGGCCCCATGGAACACAGGCTCGAGTCCCACAGAAGTAGTGGAGAGCTGTCTGTCTCCACAGGGCAGACCTCCATCAAGGATGGAGCCATGAAACCTGGCCTGGTGGCACACACTTATAATCCCAGCTGAGGCAGGAGGATCACGAGTTCTAGGGCAGCCTGGGCTATATCACAAGACCCTGTCTCAACAAATATTAAATAAATAAATAAATAAATAAAAGAAGGAGGGAGGGAAAGAATAAATGGATGAGTGAAACCAGGTCAACTTGAAGTCTCACCGAAATAGTAATTCTCTCCAGTTTACAGAGGACTAGGGATCTTTCAAAGGATATTCACATATGCACACACACACACACACCAGATGAAGCAAGGGACCGCCATTATACCCATTTAGCAGGAAAGGAGACTGAGGGGTGGGAGAGTAGCCCCAGAGGACAGAGCTGTGGTGGGGTCCCTAACCTCCAGGGCTGTGGTCCTGTCCCAGTTGATGGCCTGCTAGGAACTAGGCTACACAGCAGGAGGTGAGCCATGGGTGAGCCAGTGAAGCTTCATCTGTATTTACAGCTGTTCCTCATTGCTTGAATCATCCCGAAACCAGTCCCCTCACCCCTGTCCACAGAAAAACTGTCACTCATGAAACAGGTCCATGGTGCCAAAAAGATTGAGGGCCACTGAGCCATGGCTCCATTTGTCTTGGTTGGATTCCAAGGAAGGGGATGCAAAGGACGCCAAAAGAAGGTGGTTGGGGGGGGGGGTGCAGAAAACAGCATGGAAAGAGGGACATGAAAGGGAGACACACTCTAGGAAACAGGCCTGGGGGAGAGGCGAAGGCTGAGAAGGAACACAGAATCGGCATGTCCACTTCCCACCTCACAAGTGGGCTCAGGGGTCAATTCCAGCACACAGAGCCCTCACCTGCAGAGATGCTCCAAAGAACTCAGAAGCCAAGTTGACACTTTGACTCCTTCTAAGGATGTGACCTCTGAATGTCACATGGGACATGGGGATGGTAATTTACCCACCTCTTAGCATGACTTTGTATTAATTACAAAAGGGCTCCTCTGGCTGACCTGGCCTCCCATCAGGACCAACAGCTTAGTGACTAGAGCCCAGACTAGTGTGCAGCCCTTGCTTATCCCCTTCTCCAGGTGCCTTTGTGCAGTGCACAGACTGCCCAACCGTACCGGACGGCCCTGCCCAGAGAGCTTTATAAATTTGCTAAAATGCAAGACTTGCCAGGGGAGTAACCTAGAGCATCTTATCAATGCTATGTACTCAGTACATAGCTGTAGAATGAATAAAGCAAAGTTGTGCAGGGGATAATTCATCCATTCCACATTTATCGAGCATCTACTATGCACAAGTATCTTGGTGGATGCAGGGGGCACAGCAATGAACAAAGCAGACAAGTTCCCTGCCCTGCCAGAGCTCACATCCTAAGACAAGAGCAGACAAGGCCTCTGGGGACTCTGCCACCTCTGAATGTAGGAACACTCTGAGAATGAGGCCCAAGGTATTTACCATCCAAACTGGGCCACAATTCCAGGTGCCCTTTGCACTGGGCCAATGCAGGACTCAGCAGCCTCTTTGAGGACCACCACCCAGGCAGCCCAGCCGATCCCTCGAGCCCTCCTGACCCCAACGCCTGGTTGCTGGGAAGTGGAGCAGAGTTTGGGAAGCAGGATGATCCTGAGGGCCTCAGGGCTGGTGTGCTGGCATTGAACAGATGCTCCCACCACCACCATGAGAAAGCAAGCTGTCCCTGTCCCAATGGATGGGATGACAGATCAGGACTTCTGCCTGAGCAGGCCATGCCAAAGTGAAAAAAATGACGACAGCCGTGCTGGCGGCTCTCTGGGTGGAAGTGGAGCTTCCAGGCCCATTTCAGCTTGCTGCAGCTGAGACAGTTTGACTTGGCTCCAGAACAGCCTCCAGGGTGGAAGAGGAAGGCAAAGGCAGAGGGGAAAATTCCCCTCAGGCCGCTGCTGGCACATGGGCCTCTCGGATCTGAGAATAATGGATTTTTGTTGAATCTTAGGAAGCCACAAGAAAAATTCTTTTGGGAAAGAGGTGGAGGTGGACTCTGCCATGGATGTGTATACATATTTGCATGTGGTGGGGAGTAAAGGAGAGGTAGCCTGTCACACTGGGCAACAGAATGTGGCAGAAACAATGTGTGTGACCTATAAAGCTGGGTTATAAAAAGGATACAACTGTCTCTGGGAGTCTCTCTTCCCTCCCTTTCTCTCTTTTCCATGTCTGCCTCTGGCGCTCTCTCTGGGTGGTCACCCTTCAACTCAGCCGCCATGCTATAAGGAAGCCCAACTAGCCCCCTCGGAGAGTCTTCAGCCAGCTATTCCCTAGAGAATGTGAGCCCACAGTCAGTAGGTGGTGTCACTTGCCAGACACGCGGTGAAGGAGCCTTCCAATGACCCCAGCCTGACTTCAAGCCTGCCCAAGTTGATGCTCAAGGGGACAGGTGAGCTGCCCCTGCCAAGCCCTGCCCAAATAACAGGTATGTGATCAGGATGCGTTTAATGTATTGAAGCCACTATGGTTTGGGGTGGCTTGTTTCATATGAGATACCCAGAACAACAGGCCCCCAAATGGAGAGTGCAGTAGAGAACCAAGCTGTGGCCTGCCGTGAGACAAAGTGGGCATTTATAATGTAGTGACCACAAAGGCAGAGGTGGGGCGGTTCCAGACTGTGGCCTTCCCTCCTCTTGTAGTGCATTGTTCGCTGGCTCCAGGCTAAGGTCCAGTGTCCTGGCCAGACCTAGCTTGGCCTTGGCCAAAGGTCAAGGCACCGTGAGTGCTGTAGACAGAAAGCAGTGCCATAGAATCCCCGTGACATCTGGGGGACCAGCGGGCCAGGGTTGTCCCCAGGTGTCTTCCAAGTGCCAAGAGGGGCCCGTGGGGGTGTCCGGTCGGAGAGCAGTCTGGGCAACTGCTTTCTTGCCAGGGCGTGGGCGGGAGGACCCGTGGCTGCCTCAGGTGGCCTGGCCGTGGCTGTCTGCAGGGAATGCCTCAGGCCTCCGGGGTGGCCCACAGATGCCACCTGGCACCACCTTTCTGCCAGGCTCATGGCGGTGGCTGAACAGGGGCAGCAGGCACCTGGGTCCTAAAGCTGCACAAGGTGTGCGTCCCTTCCGTGGCTGGGCAGCAGCAGCCCTGGGCTGGCAGGGCCTGGGTGGTACGATGCCAAGGCTCCCGAGATGCAGTCTGTCTGTGTTCAGTGTCCTCAGAGCACGTGCTGCAGGAGGGATCGGGAGTGGGAGGTAAGCTAGAGGACTTTGGCAGTGGCCATGGGGGAGGGGGCTGCCAAGATGGGGGGACATGGGGAAGGGCGGTGACTGCAGCACAGGTCAGAGTGGGGGACATAGGGGGTACACAGGGGCAAGGCAACAACCATCTTCAGTCACAGGCAAAAAATTTATAGGCCAAGTTCCTAGGAAGAGGAATCCAGGTGCCCTGGGGCAGCTGACAGGAGGAACAGCAGCAGGAAAGACTAAAAGTCCCTAAGGAAGGACTTCCCAATGCTGAGGTTGCAGGCTGGGGATGGCCGGCCCGCCTGTCCTTCCCCAGTCTCTTGCCCTGGCCACAGGGAGGCTCCCTGGAGCCAGTTCCTAAAGGCTGGAGAGCACAGCCTAATGCAGGCCCTGCCAGACACAGAGGATGCCTGGGCCCAGGTGGTCGCCCAGCCCCACCTGACGCCCGGCCTCCTTTCCTGAGTTCCTGTCCGCCAGGCCCAGCTCTCCCCTCTCCAACTCACCCCGCTTACCTCGTCCAGTCATCTCAGGCTGATCCGGGAGTCCAGCTGCTGCAGGCGTTCCTGGACCCCGAAGGGGATGGTGGGCGTCCACATGCTGCAGGGGTGGGACCCCAAGAATGCTCAGGGAAGAGCACGTAGCCGAGATCCTCCAGTAAGCTGTCCCCATTCCCTCCCCCCACCCCACCTAGACCCCTGGCGGCTTCCCACCTGGCAGGTTACCAACCAGTGTGCGGAAAACCTCAGAGAAGGGGCCAAGGAGCTCTGAGACCCCTTGCTGTGTCCCCTTAAAGAGGGTGGTTCTTGGGTTCTGCTCTGCACCTCCCCCTCCTCATCTGTGACATGGATCCTCAGGGACTCGCGTTATCCATTTTGGAAGACTAAGGGATTACGCAGATGAAAGCACTTTGGAAGAGTGTCAGGTACTGGGCTTGGGCTATAGACATCTTGGTGGCTTAATAAAACAAGATTTGAGCCTGGCTGGGTGGCACACGACTATAGTCCCAGCACTTGGGAGGCCAAGGCAAGAGGATCATGAGTTCAAATCCAGCCTGGGCTGAACAGGGAGTTCCAGGCCAGCCTGGGCGACGTAGCAAGACCCTATCTCAAAACAGGGCTGGGATTTAACCCAGTTGGTAGAGCACCACTCTGCAGTCTCTGAGGTCCCAAGTTCGATTCCCAGCACTGCAAAAATGGGAGAAGGACATGGCAATCCACTCCCGAGGCAATCTCAAAAGAATCAGCCATTGAAAACCCTATGAGGGTCACTATGAGTCTGACATGACTTGATGACACCTAATAACAATCTCAAAACAAAACAACAAAAAGTTTGAACTATATGAAATTGCCAGTTTTATGTTCCAAAAATAATTTCATATGCTTCACCCTGATGAAGTGTGTATTTTGCGTTTTCATGCGCCAGGTACTGTTCTAAGAGTTTTGCATGCCCTCACAAGTCCTCTCGGAGTAGATTTTGTTTTTTTTCTAATTCTTATCTTTTACAGGACTGAGGGTTGAATCCAGAGCCTCATACATGCTAGGAAAATGCTATACCACTGAGCTGCACCCACAGCTCCTTTTTTACTTTTTCTTTTTAGAGAGGGTCTCGCTAAATTTCTCAGGTTGCCTCTGGCCTCCAACTCCTGATCCTCTTGCCTCTGCCTCCCAGGTAGCTGGGATTACAAGTATGCCAGGCTAACTGGGCATGATGGCTCATGCCTGTAATCCCAGCACTCGGGAGGCTGAGGCAGGGGGAGCAGGGTAAACTCAAGGTCGGCCTGGTCTACACAGCAAGTTCCAGGCTAGCCTGGACACAAAACGACCCTGCCTCAAAAAATACCAAAAAAAAAAAACAACAAAACAAAAACCAAAACGCCAAGTGTGCCGGGTGGGGTAGACATTATGATCATCCCCATTTTAGAGATGAAGAAGCTGAGGCCAGCAGGGGGAAGTGGCTGCTGGCCCAGGGTCTCACATTTGTGGGGAAAGAGCAGATTTTGAGCCCCAGGGTCATCCCCCATCCCCCTGTGCTTGGAGAGCGGGCGGCTCTCCACCCCGGGCCGCCAAGACTCACGCCAGCGTCTCCAGGTGAGGGCACTTCTCCAGGCTGGCCGCCAGCTGCTGGGCGCCCGCAGCCGTGAACTTGTTGTACTGGACACTGGGGAGAGAAACCCATCCTGAGGCCTGGGCCCTGGACCAAGGCCACCCTCGCCCCCTGGACCCAGCCGCCACCGCCCACCCCCACTCACTCCATCACCCGCAAGGACAGCATGTCTGGAAGCACGCGGGCCAGGCTCTCCGCTCCCGTGTCACTGATGCAGTTATTGTACAGGCTGCGGAGACAGAGGTCGGGAAAGGGCTTGGCAGTGCTGGGAGGGGTCAGGGCCCAGCAGAGACCACCGCCCCATTTTATGGAGGGACCGACTGAGGCCCAGAGAGGTGGGGCTATTTCTCTGTGGTCACACTGTGAGCTCAGAGAAGTAGCAGAACAGAACGGAAGTCGTTTCCTGGCCGGGAGCGTGGGAAGACTCTGGAGAAAGATTCCCGAGTTCCTATACCGGCTCCTGTGTGATCTTGGGCAGGTTACTTAACTCTCCTGATGCGCGATTTGCTCATGAGCAGGAGGAGTGAGAGGGTTCATGCCAGGACATGAAGGGAGCTAAGTGTTGGCTGGGGTTCCGACTGTCTGGCAATGAGGGTCACACGGGCAGAGAGTGTGACAGGGTGTGACAGGGTGTACAGGGTGTGACCTGCTCTGGCCATAGGAAGTGAAGGCTAAAGCCATCATCGGGCTGGCTGGGTTTTGGTGGCAGATTCATAGGCGCCATTTGTAGCAGCAGAAAAGGCAGAGCAGGTGTTGCTGGTGCTGGCTTCCGCTGCACACTCACACCCAGCACCCTTCCAATAGGCCTGGGCTGCTGCAGCTCTCGGCCCCAGAGCCACACCACAGGGCCGAGGGTGAGGGCAGCGATGCACATTGCTGCAAAGTGGATTCAGGCTGACTCCAGCAACCCCTGCTGTCATGGGCCCACCGGCCCAGAGCAGAGCAGGCAGGGTTTTGCAGGCTCTCCCTGGGGTGGATCTTCCAGCCCCGGAGGCCTGTCTTCTTCCCCACTGACAGAGCAGTCCTCTTGCCTTTCGCTGACGCCCAGATGCATATGTTCAACTGTGAATATCATGGCAATCAGAATGTGGCTATTTATTTATCTTTTGCAGTGCTAGGGGTTGAACCCAGGGCTTTGCACAGCTAGGCAAGTGCTCCACCACTGAGCTGCACCCATAGCCTCTCTTTTATTTTTTATTTTGAGACAAGGTCTTGCAGTTACACAGGTAGCCTCTGGCCTCAAACTTGCAATCCTCCTGTCTCGGCCTCCTGAGTCTCTGGGATTACAGGCATGAGCCACTGTTCCTGGCCAAGCTGTGTCCTTAGTCAAGTAGTCTGTCACAGCTTAATCAGCAGCATTTTTTCCTCTTAATGGTGTCTTCCAATGGGTGGCATCTGAGGTTCCATGAAATACAATGATTCTTTCCTTTCTTCTTCCCTCCTCCCTCCCTCCCTCTCTCTTTCTCTTTCTTTCTTCTTTCTTTTTCTTTTTCTTTCTTCTTCCTTCCTTCCTTCCTTCCTTCGTTCCTTCCTTCCTCTGTCTCTTCTTTCTTCTCTCTCTCTCTCTTTCTTTCTTTCATAGTAAGGGTTGAACCTAGGACCTCATGTTTGCCAGGTGTGTGCTCCACCACTGAGCTGCATGGGCTCCCAGCCTCTTTTTTAATTTTTATTTTGAGACAGGGTCTCCCCAAGTTGTGCAGGCAGCCTCTCGCCTGGAACTCGTGATCCTCCTGCCTTAGCCTCTGAGTCACTAGGGTGACAGGCATGGCCACCACAGCAGCCCTGGTGCTTCTTAACACGTCAGTCAGGTAAGATATTACCCTCACATGCCACACCTACTTCTCCATTCATACTGCAAACACTGTGATGCCTCTGCCTGACCTCCAAGCACTTCCCTGAATGTTCTGAGCTCTGATGGCCTCTCCTACCTTATCTGCCACCCTCTGTCCCTCATGCATTCCAGTCACCACAGGAGGCTCTTTGGGGCCTGAACACCCAACCTCTTTCCTACCTCAGGGCCTTTGCACTTACTGCCCCTCTTTCTACAGAGCTTTTCTGCTTGGGTTTCCCACAGAAGGGCCACCTCAGAGTGCCCCTGCCCAACCTGGTGAAGTGGGCAGCTCTGCTGGTGGCACTTTCCTGGGCTTTGTTAGTTTCCTTCCCAAAGTAAACCACTATCTTTAAATTTTTTTATTTATGTATGTATTTACTTTCTTATTGTGCAAGAAATTTGAAAGCACAGGCCACGTGATTGTTCATAGATGTGTCTAATTCCCAGCCCGCATTCCAGCCCATGGGGCATGGCAGAGTTTGGATGCCTGGTACAACTCTGGGGGGAGATACACCAAGCACGTAGACTGTTATTTGTACAGTGCACAACCTGTTCAGCTGCACAAAGTGGTCTTGACTGGAAGGAAAGCTAAATAAGTGCATTGATAGGGTTGGGCAGAAGTCCTCTTTCCTGGAACCTGACTCAGGCTGTCCTTGGCAAACAAGGAGGCCTGGCGAAGGGAGGGGAGCTCCTCCCAGGCTGGCAAAGTAGAAGAGCTGGCGGTGCTAAGCTGAACAGCTGCAGCTCTGGTCTAAGCTCAGGCCCTTGGTGAGTCTCTGAGACCAGCCAGGGACCAGCTGACAAGGAGTGGAAAGCCAGCAGCGCTATACTGAGGTCCACCAGCAGGTGGCAGTGCAAGTGCTGATGGGTATGAGCGATGCGCTCATCCTTCCCGAGGCCAGCACCCCTGGGCTGCAGAGGGAGCTTAGTCCTGCCACCGGGCAGTCGTAAGGGGAAGCGGACCACTGCCCACCAGGGGCAGCACCATGCCAAGCGCTTCACACGGGCTACTGGATGGTTCTGGTTTTCCAGATGGGGAAACAGAGGCTCGGAGCTGGCAAGCAACTTGCCCGGATTTCTTTCCCCGGGGCCTGCTGATCCTGTTGTTGGGGGCCACGGTGGTGCCCGACTGCAGGGAATCATGTCCTACCGGGTCCCTACCCACCTGGCGTCCTGCAGCGTCATGGTCTATCGCGATCACGTCCACGGTCCTGGCGTTGGACTTCCCAGCAGGCCCACGGGGCGCCCGGGCTCCCCACCCATCTCAGCACGGGGACCCACTCACCTGAGCCGGAGGAGGGACGCGGCGAGGGCGGGCAGGGCCTCGGCGAGCTTGCAGGCGCCCGCGTCAGTGATACTGTTCTGGGACAGGCTGCGGGGACACGGCGAGGGGAGGGTCAGGACCACGCTGCTCTGCCCCTGCCTCCTCCGCAGCCCCGGAAACTCATTTCCTCACATGGTAGCCTGCAGCCACAGCTGGCCTCGAGGAAGGGCACGGGTAGTGAACCGAGGATGTACTGTGGGTAAACACCAGGGGCCCATGGCTGGCCCCGGGGGCCACGGGTGAGGTGTGAAAGGCAGGGAGAAAGAGCGGGCTCTACCCCACTCATGTTAGGATTTCACAGCAGCCTCTCTTTTCCCTAGGGGCCGTTTTTAGGCACTGTAATTACATAAGTGTTTGGGTTTCTTGTTTAATGATTGTCTCCCCTCTCCCCCCACCCCCAGGTGATGGGTCCACAGGACAGGGCCTGTGTCTTTTTTGTTCATGATTATATAGCAGTACTGAGCACATGGTGGTGAGTGTTGCTGTTAGGTGCCCTTGAGTCGGGTCTGACTCATAGCAGCCTGATGAACAAGTGAACGAAGCACTCCCTCACACTGTGACTTGCCCAGCACTATGTCAGGGCTTCTCTGCTATTCATAGGGGTTTTGATGGCTTATTGTTTTGGGATTGTTTCGAGAGTGGGCTGCCAGGTCCTTCTCCCGTTTTTTGTGGTGCTGGGGATTGAACCCAGGGCCTCAGAGAGTGTGGAGCAGCAGTCTACCAACTGAGCTAAACCAGAGCACATGGTAGGTACTCAAAATGCTTGTTGTCGATGTTGTTGTTAGGCACTGCCAAATCGTGTCCAACTTATATTGACCCTCATAGGGTTTTCAATAGCTGATAGTTTCGGGATTGCCTTGGGAGTGGATTGCCACGCCCTTCTCCCATTTTTTCGGTGCTGGAAATTGATCTCGGGACCTCAGAGACTGCAGAACAGCGTTCTACCAACTGAGCTAAATCCAGCCCTCAAAATGCTTAAATGGCAAGCAAAAGAAAGGGGAGAGGGAGAGAGAGAAGGAGGGAAGGAGATTTAGCTTACAGTAGACCTAGAGCACTATAAATTCCAGAAGTTTCAGCATCCTACAGCCAAGGAATTGCGAAGTGAATTCTAGTGACTTGTTCAGGCATCCCAACCTTGATTATAATGTAGCATGTGCAGAGATTTTTAAACACATTTTAGATGCTAGGGATTGAACCCAGGGCCTTGTACATGTCAGGCAAGTGCTCTACCACTCAGCCCCAGCCCCAGCCCCAGCCCCAGCCCCAGCCCTTGTTTTTTTGAGACAGGGTCTTTCTATATAGCTCAGGCTGGCCTCAAACTCACGATCCTCCTGCCTTAGCCTCTCGAGTGCTGGCTGGGATTACAGTCATGTGCCTCCATGCCTAGCAAGATTTTGATACTATCTAGGTTCAGTAAAGGGCTGGGGGTTAGTTCCGTGGGTAGGGTACTGCTGTGTACTCTCTGAAGCCCCCAGTTCAATCCCCAACACCGCAAAAATGAGAGAAGGACCTGGCAACCCACTCTCAAAGCAATTCTGAAACATTCAGCCATTGAAAACCCTATGAAGGTCAGTATGAGTCAGACTCCACTTGGCACCTAAAAACAGATTACATAAAAACTGACATCAATCCTCTTGCATTTTCTCCATCTTTAACATTCCAAAGCCCAGAACACTATCTATCTATCTATATTTGAAAATAATGTCTTCCTGATATAATCCTTATCTACATCTCCTATTTCAATCATCTGTTATTAAACTTTGCTTACTTTCATTATTTTATACCTTACAGGTTTATTTATTTGCCTGCTTCTGGCTTATCGTGTCTCCTCACCGGAACTTAAGATACTCAAGGCCAGGGGATTTGTTTGTCTAGCTGAAGACCCACAAGGGTGCCTGTAAGAGCAGATGTTCTTTAACTGTGGGTTAAATTAATAAATGATCAGATGAGTGGATGGCTGAATAAAGAAATGCCTGAGCCAGTGGACAGGGGAAGTGATTGGATGGATAAAGCAACGATCGCTGAAATGGGTGAGTGAACCGGCAGCCGAAAGGAAGGGGGAAGGGCCAAATGGATGGTGCACAAGCGAATGCAAGAACCCGAAAGGCAGCTGGACTCCGGGCACCAGAAGAGCAGGCCACGGGCCCAGTGCACTTACTTCAGCGTCTCCAGGGCCGTCAGCTGAGGGAAGATGGCAGAGAGCTGCGACACACCCGAGTCCCCAATCTTGTTCTCGCTCAGTGAGTCCAGGCTGCGGGGGATCAGAAGGGAGCCGTCAGCTGGTGTCCATCCAGGAGGCCACCTGGCCCTTCCTGTCCCAGACCAGCCCCCTCCAGCCCTGGCACCTCTCCTCCTGAGTTTTTGGGAAGGCTCTTTGTCCCCACCCCCACTAGGGGGCGCCATTCAGCCAGCCAGGGGACAAGGTGGACTCCTGATGGACCATGGTCCCTGCTTTGCTTTCTGGGAGCCCCCTGGGTGCTGCCCTCGCCGCTCCCTTAGCCTCGTGGAACCTGGGTTATGAGGTGGGATCTGCACCTCTCGCCTCCCCGATGGGGTTGCCAAGAGTGGCCATGGAGGCTGTGGAGGGCAGCGAGTCACAGGTCCCCAAAGGATCCCAAACTTGTTTTATCACTGGGGCCTCCCAACTGCCACCCCTTCCCCCTGCCAACTCCTCCGGCCCCTCGTGCAGGCTGTGCTGAGCCAGCAGTGGGAGACAGAGAAAGAGGAAGGAAGGGATGGTCTCTGCACCTGCCCCCACCCCCACCCCCGGTCGGGGTTTGGGGACATGGGAGCCCCAGGTGGAGGGCAGGGCCCAGGCCCATACTCACTCCAGATGCTGAAGAGAGGAGAAGGCGGGGAGGATCCTCACCAGTTTGGGGAAAGCTTGGGGGCCCAATGTGGGGCCCACCCTAGGAGGCAAAGAGCAGGGGTCGGTAGACAGTCACGTAGCCCCGGCTCGGCCAGGGTTGGGCAGAGGCAGGGCACAGGAGCCAGGCCCCATCGGAAGCCCCTTCCCTGCCTCCTCAGCCCTACCTGCTGGGCCCCCTAGGCCTCCTGCCTGGAGGAGATTTCACAAAGGACCCCAAGAGGCCACCTGGGGCTCCCCAGCCTTTGTCCCTGAGAGGGAGCCAGTCCTCACTCCTGCTGACATCCACATAAACCCTCACCTGGCGAAGAGGTCCCCAGATGCCAGCCAAGCACCAATAGCCATGCTATACCAGATAGCTTACTTACTTATCTTTGGATTTTAATAACAAAAGAACTATTTTTTGAGTACTTATTATACTTATTATATTGGGAGCAGGACCTGGCAACCCACTCCCAAAAATCAATCTGCCATTGAAAACCCTATGAATAGCAGAGAAGCACTGACAATAGTGTTTCACTTGTTGTACATAGGGTCACTATGAGTTGGATAGCGACTCAACGGCACCTAACAACAACAACAACAACAACATTATAAGCCAGCCACATGCTGGCTCCTTCACTTAGCTCAGACCCCATTTAATCTTCACAACTCTGAGCTAAAGGTTCTTCTTACCCCCATTTTGCAGCTAAGGAGGCTGAGGCACAGAGAGATTAAGTCACTCATGTAAGGTCACACAGCCTGGATTGAAGTTTAGATCAGACTTCAAGGGAATGAAAAAAATAAGGACAGTGAAGGGCTGTTTGTTTTGATTGTAAAATATGGTTAAATGTATTCAATGTAAAGAACTACTTTTCAAGCTTGGTGGTGTGGTGCCTGACTGTAATCTCAGCGACTCAGGAGGTTGAGGCAGGAGGATTATGAGTGCAAGGCCAGACGCAGCCTGTGCAACTTAGCAAGACCCTGTCTCAAAACTAAAATAATAGTAATAACAACAACAACAACAATAATAATGATGATGATGATAATGATGATGATGATGATGATGATGATGATGATGATAATAATAATAATAATTAGAAGATTCTGGAGATGTGGCTCAGTGGTGGAGCACTTGCCTTGCATGGGCAAGGCCCTGGGTTCAATTCAACTCCCAGTACAGAAAAAAAAGAAAAAAAAAAAGGTGAGGGTCAGAAGGGGCCCCAGACTGCAGAAAAGAGCAGAGGGAAGCAAGGGCATGGGCCATGTGGATATCTGAGGAAGAGCATTCCAGGCAGGATCACTGCCAGTGCAAAGGCCCGGGGGCTGGATCCTGCCTCTCAACAGAAAGCCAGCCATGAAGTC
Source organism: Pedetes capensis (assembly GCA_007922755.1). Lineage (NCBI taxonomy): Eukaryota > Metazoa > Chordata > Mammalia > Rodentia > Pedetidae > Pedetes > Pedetes capensis. The sequence continues at coordinate 53,729 of VMDO01009579.1, read as the reverse complement.
CCCATAGAGAGTGGAGTGGGCAGGAGCGTGCCTGGGAGATGGGAGCAAAGAGGTGACCAGGGCTGAACCAGGGGAGGCCCCTGTGCATGTGCTCAGTCCCTCCGGGCATCTGAGCAGACCGAGGTGAGGACAGAGGAGGTCTGTAGGGTGCCCAGCACAGCAGGGTCAGAGTACATGTCCCCAGACTCCTGTCCCTCCCGCCCTCCCTCCCTTCCTTCCTTCCTTCCTACCTTCCTTCCTTGCTCTGAAGGTTCTCAGGCCTTTCTGCCTCCAGGTGGCTGCTGACCCGGCTCAAGGGCGCTCTGTTCCTGGCTGCTGCTCTGAAGGGGCCGTTCTGACCTCAGATCAGGGGCTTTTTTTATTTCCTGCATTACTTGGGGGTTGAACCCAGGGCCTCGTATATACTTTGCAAGTGCTCTGCCACTGGGCTGCACCCCAAGCCCATGTTTAAATTCTTTTTAAATCTTGAGACAAGGTCTTCTCCGTGACACAGCAGCCTGCCTCTGGCCTCGAACCTGCGATCCTCCTGCCTCCACCTACCAAGTTGCTGGGATTACAGGTTGGGCCACCATGCCTGGCTGAGCTAGGGGGTTTTCAGAGCTGAAAATAATCCAAAGCCAGAAAGGGCCCTTGGTGATTGTTTTCAGACATTTCCTCTTTTCAACAATATTTTTACCTCTGCGGCCTTATCTCTTATGCAAACATATTTGGCAACTTCTCTTCTGTTGAAAACAAGAGGCTCCTGGCTTTTCCTGGGGGTGAAGGGGAGCAGTGATCAGCTTCTGTCAGGGCACCTGACAGCTAGAGGGCAATCAGTGGGGTACTTAACCTTGCTGGACCTGTTTCCTCATCTGTCAAGTGGGGACAATAATGACTGACTCTTGGGGCAGCTCTTGCAATGAATGAGATTTTATATAAAATGCATCAAGTAGCTTGTGGGTGTTGAATGATTTTTTTTTTTTGAGGCAGGGTCTCACTTTATGGCCCAAGCTAGCCTATTGTTGTTGTTGTTGTTGTTGTTGTTGTTGTTGTTGTTGTTAGGTACTGTCAAGTCAGTGTCCGCTCATAGTGACCCTATGTACAACAGGCAAAATCCTATTGTCAGTGCATCTCGGTTGTTCATAGGGTTTCCAATGGCAGATTGATTTTGGGGAGTGGGTTGCCGAGTCCTTCTCCCAAGTCTACAGCACCTGGTGTTCCCAGGCAGTCTCCTATTCAAGGACTAACCATGTCCCACCCTGCTTAGCTTCCAAGATCTGATGGGATTGGATGCCACAGTGCTATGGCTATAGGCCAGGCTAGCCTAGAAGTTGCTATATAGCTCAGGCTGGCCTCAAACTCGAGATCCTCCTGCATTAGCCTCCAACTGCTGGGATTACAGACATGTACCACCACTCCCAGCTTCAATGACTCCTTCCTACATATTAGACGATCTTAGATCCCTAAGAAGAACCAAACACCAATTGGGCTTTTTCCTTGGTTTGAGCTCAGAGCCAGGTGAATCTGACTTTTATGACTTTGGAGAAGCGATGTAAATTCTCTGGGACTCAGTATCCCCATCTGTACAAGGAGATGACAACCATACCCCCCAGGAGGATTGCCTGGGAGAATGCGGTGAAAGTGAGAAACTAGGTTCAGCTGGGCGTGGTGGGCCTGTGAGCACAGCACTCAGGAAGTGGGAAGCGGAGGTGCGGGAGGGTCAAGATGAGCCCAGGGTCAGCCTGGGCTACACAGCAGGAGCCTGTCTCCAAAAACAAAGCAAAGAGAAGGAGGAGGAGGAGGAGAAGAAGAAGAAGGAGGAGGAGGAGGAGGAGGAGGAGGAGGAGGAAGAGGAGGAGGGAGGGGGAGGAGGAGGGGGAGGGAGAGGGAGAAGAAGAAGGAGGAGGA